>JBBMKE010125210.1:0-16294 GCA_037834125.1 Lippia alba | reverse complement strand
CCAAAATAAAAATAAAACCTCACTTCCTAAGTTCTACTCTCTTTACATAAAGTAATATGGCTCAATTTTCATATTGGCCATAGACAAGTACACAGGGCATACCCCAGCCTCAAAAATAGTAATAAGGAAAGTCACATAATAAATCACATAACAGTACACACATAAGTAGAGCACGGCCCCAATTGAAAAACGCAACTAGTGCTCACAGACCCAAATGTAAACCATGTGCAGAATTTAAAACATGCATAAGACTAACCCATGCTCACCTAATCTAGCATAATTCCGCATAAATGTAAATTTACCGATTAAATTTAAATTCCCTTAACTCCAAGTTACTATTTAACTTGAGCAATTTGAATATTGTTCATTATTCAAGAATTTATTCATAACTTGAATTACCGGAAAAAACCTCAATTAATTTCTAAAAATTAAATTTTTGTCAAAAAAAGTCTTACAAAAAGATATTATTTATTTTTCTCGAAAAATTAGAACTTTTAGTTTTAATTCATAAAACCCTAGTTTTATTATTTCTAACAAATAATATTAATTTTAAAATCCAAAATTTAAACGAAAACAAATTTTTTAGAAATTAGGGTTTTACGAAAAATCAGAAACGAAATGAAAAACGAGAAGCCCCGGAACAGCACTGCGAGGCGCCCGAGCACCGCCCACACGCGTGCGCACAAGGCACACACGAGCAGCGGTCTCACGCACACTGCCCGCAAGCTGCGCCGAGACTTGGCCGAGAAACGCCACACACAGCAGCATGCGTCTGTGAGTTGGGCCGCGTGCGCGGGCAGCATCGAGGGCAGCGCTGTGCGCTGTGCTAGGCGCTCTCGGCCGCGATGGGGGTGAACAGGCACAGTGTCGCCTAGGCATGCCTTGTCGTGCCCGGCAACCGCCACGCGCCGGGTTCTAGTGCGGGACTGCGATGTGCAGTCCCATGCGCCTAGGCGCAAGCCCGCACGCAACGTGTGTGGGTGACCCGTTCCAAAACCCCTTTTTCGAATTTGTAATTTCAAAATATTCAATCGTCAATTTATGAATCCAAATAGTTCAAGAACAGATTTATGCAGAAAACGATTTTTGCTGTAATTGAAGAAAATAGTTTTATCCCGGCAATTCGTATTACGAACTAAAAAACTAGAATACATAACAAATACCCAAATTCAAGAATTTACTGTCAAATTTATAAAGTAAAATTAGAGTTTGCAAACACTTGTATGTATTTAGTACATTTTTAGCTTTTAGTTATGAAGTAGAGTTTGCAAACATTCCCCTAGAGATATATATTTAGTACAACTAAAAAATCGTATAAAGTATTTGTAAATAATATACTTTTTTCATTAGTAGGTACAATTTTGAAATAATTTTAAAATAAATATTTTAAGTAAAATATTTTATTTTTTAATAATATATTTTTTTATTAATCGTTAAATTATTTTAACACCAATGTTTCGATAATCCTAAAATCACCCCTAATTGTATTATATTTGTATTACATGTGAATACTAAGGTTTCTTGTTTTTTTTAATGATTGGCATTTCAAACGTGGAGTTGAACAATGTCATGAATTTAGTTTGAATATTGGCATTTCCCGTAAAGAGAAGGCATTTGCTTTGAAGTGTCAAAATGCTGGTATGATGGAAACTGTAATAACACAAAGGGTGTAAGGTAAAAATGATCTGGAGAAGAAGCTTCCACGATTGTGTGTGTGCATGTGAAGTTTTGGTCGTATATAACAGCTTATGATACATGTATATTTTTAATAATATCATTTGGTTATATCATATCGTACATCGTGTCTGACATTCTTTATGTGGAAAATTTTAAAAGAAAAAATAAATAAATTGTGTTATTGTATCAGTATTTATTGTATTCGTGTCGCCATATCTATATCAATACATTATAGATAAGAATTTAGAATCAATTATACAAAAATAAGAATGAAAAAGTAAAACCAATGATAAATTTCTAAACTAATTACTTTTTAAAATTATAAGCAATCAAATGGTGAAATATAATACAAAAAGAAAAGAAAAGAAAAGAAAAGAAAATTAAAATGAGCAAATTACATATTTGGTCCTAAAGTTTTGATTTTATATTACTGTTATCACAATATTTTACAAGTGAAGTTTGAGTTCCTAAAGTTAATAATTCATCTTACCTAAGTCCTTCAAACTAAATTATAGTGAATTATGGTACCTAAAGTTTCAAATTTGTATCACTTTCGTTCTTAATATTCTAAAAGTTATACTTAAGTTCTAAAATTAATCATTCATCTCGTTTAAATTCTTAAATCCAAGATATATAGTAGTTTATTTATTTATTTTGTATGAAAAATAAAAAAAATAATATTTCTAGTAAGATGATGTAGTGGACAAAGAGAACAAACAGGCTAATTTTTCTTTAATAATTTTTTCATATTATTATTATCTACTTCCTTACTAATATGATACTATCAAATATATTTATTATAATTTAATAATTATTTACTTTTTAATATAAAAGGATTAATTCTAATATATTTTAATAATTATATTTCTATCTTCGTGGGTATTGAACGTGGACATATAACACTTACAAAGTTCAACAATTGTTTTTTTTTTAATAAATAATAATAGCAACTTCAATAAATAAATTAAAAAATTGGACAATTGAGTTAATGCACATTGACATATAAAAATCATGATTTGTGAAGCGCAAGATTTTGCTGAAAGAGAACTGACAAAAACTCCTCTATTTTACCAGCAGAGGAAATTTGGTAGGAAAAAAAAACATGCAAGATAAATAAAAGATTTTTATGTATTATTAATTTTATATGTAAATTAGGTGAAATAAACTACTTCTAAAGGGTTTGGATAGAATTTTTTTCTGAATAAGATTAATTTTAAAAGAGCTTTGGTCAAACTAGTAATGAGATTACTTTGAACAAGAAACAATGAAGAAAGGACTAAGAATCCTTCCCCACATAGGACTAGGGCTCCAACCCCCTAGTATAAGAGGTTTGAGCTCTTCATCCTTTAGAGTACTGATCCTCCTGAAGTATCGATATAAATTTTGAAATGAAAGAAATCTCTCTATACTAAATTTCCTAAGCCTACACACAGTGGCGGAGCCAGAAATATTATTTAGAAGGTCAACAAAGCATAACACTAGAGGAAAAATCCAATAAATTTTTTTAAATGTGCTCTCAATTATTAATAATTTACTATATTGACCTCCACTAGTGTAAATTTTAACTTTGGTGAAGGGAGTCAATTACGAAAAATCGCATAAAATTACATATACATATATTTATATAATAATTAAAAAACATAAAAATGAGGGGGGTCAATTGTACCCCCTCTCAACAAGGTGGCTCCGCCATTACCTACACATAAATTATAGCACTAGCATCCTCCATAATTTGGTTGTGGCTTAGGTTGGTGTATATGCTTTTATAGTACTTCGAAGTTGGAGTCTTTAAGATTTAGATGTCATTCGAGGGACAATCCACTTGAAAGGCATTTTAAAGAAGATCGGAACGTTTTAAGAAAGTTTCAAACTTTGTAAGTTTATTAAAATACCCTTTGAATTTTAGAACATAAATTGCAAACAAACGATCTTTTGTTGGAAAAATTTTAAATTTTCATTACACACCCATTGTGTTTTCCAACAACGCTTCCTTTTAGCTACCTGCTTAGTCAAGCTTCCCTTGAGCTGGGTGGTTCATTGACCGGAAAACCTATTGAGCGGAAGGTCAACTCAACTCAAAGTAATAAGTGCGGAGACAATATTTAGTGCAAAACATCCCACCTCATGCGTATCAAATGCCAGTCATAATCTATAAATCCGTTACAACCCACTGACAGAACAGGTGTAAGGAGTCATGCTACTACTTACTTATATCATTCCTGTATTAAATGCACAGTTGGTTGCGTATACTAAGTGCACACAAGCTCTCAATTATGGGATTTACTATATGTTAGGTCCTTACCTACTAAGTCATTCATATCATATTCTGACACATGTCACTTTCTCTCTCCTCTTTATTTTTATGCATTATTCTTGTTTTTGTTTAACTTTTTTTATTCTAATTTTTCTATCACGTTAAATTATTATTTCTTAGAGAATACATAATTTGGTTTATTTTTCAATTATAGTATGTATAAAATAAAATTTAATTATTTATATTTCTTTTTTATCTAATATATAACTTTTTTTAACTTATAAAATCACTACTCCTTGAAGTATTACATGTTGATTACATAAATTTTATTTTTTTCTTAACATATTTTTCAATTATAAAATATTATTAATTATTTAAAAAGACAATTATCATGAACTCAACTAATTTGAGTCATTAAAATATAAAATAAAAATATTTTGAAAGTACAATTAATTTATAGATAGAAATATTTCAATTCTCGATATACAATATTTTATTAGATGAAAAAGTAATACAAATGATTAAATTTTATTTTATACATATCATAATTGAAAAAAAAAAGATTGTATATTCTCTAAGAAATAATAATTTAACGTGATAGAAAACTAGAATAAGAAAAACAAAAATAATAATAATGCATAAAAAGTAAAGAGGAGAGAGAAAGTGACATGTGTTAGAATATAATAGGAATGACCTAGTGGGTAAGGACCTAACATATATTAAACCCCAATTGTGGATACTCCATTTAGGCTGCGTTTACTTTGAAAGGTAGGAAAATGAAGAAACAAACTATTTATCTATTTGCTTTTTTAGGTCTTTTTACTTCGAAGTTTAGTGTTAATTCTTTTTTGGAGCCTTTTTACTTTACCAGTTTGTTCAACCTTCGGTTAATGCATGTACCAAAATACCCATGACTTTTTCGAACACTTTTGCCCCAATTTTCAAGCCCTAATCGTTATTCACTCCTCTCACAACTGAACACTCTTCCAAAGAATTTGCGCACGAGAGAGAAAGGAGGTTTGATTCCGGGTTTAAGATTTTTTAGCATACTAATAATTTGAACTAATTTGAATGGTAATTTGTTTTTAGAATACTAACTCTTAGAAAGTGCAAATGAAAATTTAGTTATAAATTTTATACTATTTTGCAATTGAAAATTCTTTTTTTTGCAATAGATATTTTGTTCCAAATAAATATAAAAATATAAAATAAATAATTTTTACATGATTTAATATAATTTAAAATATGTAATACAAAACTTACTTAGTTACGTCTATATATTATAATTTAATAATAATAAGAATTGGGCAACAATAGTAATAATTTAAGGGATTATAATAATAATTATTATAATTATATATATATATATATATATACACATACATATATATTATATATTCAAATGTAGAATGAGAAAACAGGAAAAAGGGATGGCGGAATACTGATGCAATTGATTAACAGAAAATGGGTGCAATTGATAACACAAATATGGGCGCGGCTCAGTTTAGAAAAAAGGGATGGCGGCATACTGACGGGGTAAACGAAATTTTTGGGAACTTTGTGGGAGCCAATTTGAAGGACAAATGAGTAAACTCAAGTGTGAATTTGAGGACAAAAGGGTACTTTTATCTAGTCTATTGCCAATGGATATATAATATGTTCTCTTGGAGAGAGATATGCAGTCCATCAATTTCTAACATTTAACCCGGGGCTCCATGTAAAGGGGTGAAAACTCAACTTTTAAATTAAAGACTAGTAATTGATGGTTTATTAGTGTCAACCACCCTTTAGAGCTATAGTAAACGTAGTATTATTATCAAGTATGTTATTATTACCACATTAAATATTCCTCACCTACCTCACTTATATTGACCTTGTTTCGAACAATTTGACTGTTTTGAGCATCGAAAAGTCAAAATGGTCCAAATCCCAAGTCCTCTAACTTTGACATTTGAGCTCAAGTTCGTTCATTCTTGCAACCTTTCTAAAGATTAAGATCTTCCCTACTCAACAAGTTCTTGGATGACTGGGCATCCACACCTGCATCCAGGGTATTAGCTAAATTTGAACATCATCAACATAATTATATTCCTATTAAGAATAAATAATTTATATTAATATATTATGTTAGTGGATAGAGATTTTTATTTATTTTCCAGATAGAGTCTTGTATCAGTTTTCTGTCTTTATCTTTTTACGGTTTCTATTATCAAGTTTTTAGGAATTTCTTTGTATATGTATTTTATGTACTTTATTTTTAAAATGAGAAAAACAATTATCCAATTATGAAAACTTAACAATTCCTAAGTATTACACTTAATCCAAAGAAATATTTGGCTTTCAACCAAAATATCACCATCATGATGAAGAAACCAAAAATAAATGCCCAAGAAACTTGTATAGAATTTCCATCCAATTCATTTTATTGAAGAATCCACCCACCATTAACACTCTTGCTACCACATCACAAATCTCTCCAAACTCGACTTCTTGTTTAACGTTGGATTGAATAAATTCTCCATTCCTTGAATTGGTTTCAGTTGAATTCCAATAGAACCAAGAGTGACTTTAATAGAAATGCACTAGTTAAAGAACTTGAGTGACTTAATAGGAAAGCACCAGAGCAAAGAACTTACATTTAGAGCTCCTATAAGGTCAAGCTAATAAATTACCCCTTCAAAACCATTTTTTTCTCTAAGATTTAGCTATCTTTAATTTATCTCACATTTTGTTTGGCATTTGCAGAAAAGTGTGTTGTCATACTCATACCTCAAATTAATAAATCGAGGATTTTCCATACGATGATTGATTTATGACAATCCCATAAACCAGGCTCTAAACTCCAACGTAAACGTGCAACAATAGCATCAAAGATTGATGAATGAAGAAGGAAAATAGGATAAAGTTAAATCAGAAAGTAAATAGATAAAAAAAAGACAATATATGAACTTTAAAATAAAATATTGCATACACACATCTCAAATTGTGCGTATGAATCTCACACTTGAATTAAATAGGTAAAGTGCTCTTTAAAAAAATTACATAAGGTGTAGCGCAGACAATTTTCATATTTCAAAAGAATTGAATTGAAAATTTCTAAAATTACTAAGGGATACCAAATTTTTTTTTTTCCGTTATATAGTTTATAGATCATTTCTACCTAAAAGAAGAAGAAAGTGATCTCTCATACACTCCCAACATATTAAAGTTAAGTTAGAATCACATAAGAATTCTTTTTGTAAGAGTTTCTATACCCTCTCGAAATTTTCCTTGTCCTCGGCCAAACAAAACACAGGAGATATGGGACCTAATTAAAAGACTGGTATGTGAAGGGGCTAAATCTGAATTTGATGAAAAAGTTATGGGGCTACATTTAATATTATACATACAAGAATATCGATCACCGCAAAATTAATCAGCTCAAATCTTCGGCTTTGAGCTAGATACTTTCCGAATGGGGACATCTTCTCGACTCGCTAGGCCGTTCCCCATCTTTCACTTGGCGGAGTACACTCGGATCTCGATCTCTGATTGAATCGAGCTTCCGTTGGAGAATTGGGTCAGGGAAGAACCTTAGAGTTTGGCACGATCATTGGCTCCCTTTGTTGACTATTGCTATTGTAATAAGGAAAGGATCCTATCTCGTGAATCAAGGGATCTTTGTTTCCTTTGATTTAGTAGTCTTAGCCCTATAATTACATTAGCCTACGTACAATTAACAATAAGTTGAATACAATTTCTAGCCCTATAATTACATTAGCCTATGTACAATTAACAATAAATTAAATACAATGAAATTGTTTACCTCCTATATTATGGTTTTTCTCTCAAATCAACATGGCATCAGAGCCACACGATCTTGAGGATCGTTTGTTGGCATCATCATCTATCAAACAGGCATCATCATCTATCAAACACGTGCCCGCCAAAAAATGAGCGATGACGAAGTGTCGTCACTAGCACTATCCGAGGCAGCCACTATCCTGTCTCAACAGATTGCCAGGCTCATGCAACAACACAAACCACAACAAACTCAATCAAATTCTAATAGTCTAGTCTCTATCGATGTGAAATTAAACAATAGTAACTATGTTCTATGGGCAAGAATGCTCGAAATTGCAATCGGGGCAAGTGGTCGCCTCAGCCATCTAACCGGCGACCCAGCACCACCAAGTAAAACCGATGAAAGCTACCAGTACTGGAAACAACAGGATTTGCAGGTCTTTGGATGGATCACACAAGCAATCGAACCCTCCCTCATTACCCAGTTCATACACTATCTCACTACACAAGATCTATGGAAGGGCCTCTCTGTAATGTACCAATCGGGTGAAGATAGCCTCCAAATCTTCGATCTAATGACCCGAGCGGATCGAATCAAACAAGAACACACTGCTTTGGAAGATTATTACACCCGAACCCTATGGAAACCCCCAAAGATATCACCACGTATAATCAGATTTAAGAGGAGCACCGACTCTTCAAATTTCTATCAGGATTAAGCCCAGAATATGACTCTATAGTGCGAGAAATTTTGCGGGACTCACCGTTGCCCTCAGTCGACGCAGCCTTGCCAAGGTTCATCGGGAAGCCGCCCGGAAAGCCATCCTTAGGCCAATGGCAGCCTCCAACAATACGAACACATCATCGGGCATTGGAGTTGGTTTGATAGTTCAAGGAAATAGAGCTGGTGCAAATTGGAAACCCACGCGGCGGTCAGATCCGGCGATGAGGCCACTGGAATCATCATTCCGGGATAAATCAGACTTAGTATGCGATCAATGTGGCAAAACCGGGCACCTTGAGAAAGGGTGTTTTGAGATCATCGGGTATCCAGATTGGTGGAAAACCAAAGGCCACCGGAATGATCAGGGGAAAGGCAGAACCCGAGGCGTGGCGGCAGTCGCCGATGGGAACACCGTCGGCAACATCGCCGCAGAAGACGATTGGCAACCTGGGCTGGTCGCGACGGTATTCTCCGGGCATAGAGAACTGCACAAAGGAAATGGAGTGCAGAAGAGGGAGGCGACTCATCATGATTCAGGTATAGGGCAAGTGGGGGAGAAATTACCCTCTTGCCCTTTAAATGCTCTTTCCCATTATTTTGGTACAGATTGTGGTACATTGAATAGAGTGCACATTTTTAATTCTAAAAAGAATGATAAATGGATTTTTGATTGTGGTGCGATGGATACAATTACTTATGATTTGTTGGATATTATTTCAATTCAGACCCCTCCGAGAAAAATAATGCAAACTGCTAATAGTGAACAAATTTCAGTGAAATGGGAAGGGGTTATTGAATTTACTCCCAAAATGAGATTGTCAAATTGTTTATTTGTTCCGTCCTTGTCTCATAAATTGCTATCTATCAGTCATGTCACTAAAAAGCTCAATTGCACAATTGTGATGTATTCGGGTTTCTGTGTACTGCAGGATATCTGTTCGAGGGAGATAATTGGGCATGGCACTGAACGTGATGGTCTATACTATGTTGATGAAGTAGCAACTGAGGGACGGAAACTGTTAATTGAGAATTCTGATGATAAGCAAAGTTGGCTCTGGCATCATCGTCTTGGGCATCCTTCTGACGGCTATTTGAAGAAACTTTTTCCTAATTGTTCTAGTATTGCTTTATCTTGTGATACCTGTGTTTTAGCCAAAAGTCACAGACAGTCTTTCCATTTAAATACTACTCGAGTTGATACTCCCTTTTCTTTGATTCACTCTGATGTGTGGGGTCCAACCCCGGTTATTGGTGGGGTGGTTTTCGGTATTTTGTGAGTTTCATTGATGATTGCACTTGTATGTGTCGGATTTATCTTTTGAAACACAAGTCTGAGGTGTTTGATAAATTTACCCATTTTTTTCGTATGATTGGAACCCAATTCAATGCCCAAATAAAAATTCTGAGATCTGATAATGTGGGGGAGTTTGTTAATCTTAAAATGCAAACTTTTTTTTCCGAAAATGGTGTTATTCATCAGACTACTTGCCCATATACACCACAGCAAAATGGGGTGGCCAAACGAAAAAATAGGTTCCTTTTAGAGATCACTCGTGCCTTGATGATTGAGTCTCATGTTCCTTCATCGTATTGGCCCGAAGCTTTAACTACTGTTGTCTATTTGGCTAATCGCCTTCCCACCAAAATCCTTAGCTTCTGCACTCCACTCCAGACTCTAAGTGAGCACAAACCAGATAACACCACTCCATCTCTCACATCCCGAGTCTTTGGGTGCTTTGTTTTTGTCCATATCCCTCACATTCATAGAACCAAACTCAAGCCCTGTGCTGAAAAATGCATTTTTGTTGGATATGGGATACATCAAAAGGGGTACTGCTATTTCAATCCTGCTACTTGGGGGATGTTTTTCACTATGGATTATGAATTTGTGGAAACCGAGTACTTTTTTTTTGGCCTCATGCCAATCCAGTGTTCCGGCAGAGGATGATCATAAGGATCCACTAGATTGGCTATGCCCAACGACCTTGTAAAGTGTTAGTCCGTCCCTCACAAACAATGCTAAGGAGAATGCTACAATCCCATTATCTCCCTCTACCGATATCCCTGAGGTTAGTACAGTTGATATTGATCAAAGTTTAAATGATATTGAAACTTTCCTACCTGTTGCCACTAACATTGCAAGAGAGAGAAGAAAGACGCATACTTTCGGTGAGGAGTACTCGTGGGATACCTCCCAGACGGGATCTTCCCGAGCATAAGTCAAGAGTTTAGAGGTACTCTGTGGCTAACTTAGTCAGGGGGAGTATGACTGAGTCTGCCAAGAACTTCTCAGCTGCGATCTATACAGATGAGATACCTCGAATGGTGGAGGATGCATTAAAAGATCCAAAATTGAGACAAGCAATGGAGGATGAAATGGAGGCTCTCAGAAAAAACGGTACTTGGCAGAAGTGCCTGAAGCCACCGGAGAAAAACCCAGTTGGATGTCGCTGGGTTTACACAATTAAAAGGAAGGCGGATGGATCTATAGAGAGGTACAAAGCCCGTTTAGTTGCAAAGAGATATACTCAGACCTATGGAGTAGACTATGCTGAAACATTCTCTCCAGTGGCCAAAATTGACACTATTCGGGTTCTGTTCTCAGTAGCTACTAACCAGGACTGGCCTCTCTATCAGTTCGATGTCAAAAATGTCTTTCTTCATGGTGATCTTTCAGAAGAGGTGTATATGGAGGCTCCACCGGGTTTTTTCCATGAGTTTAGCACTAATGAGGTATGCAGGTTGAAAAAGGCACTGTATGGTTTGAAGCACCAATTCAGATCATACTCTGTTCCTCAAAAAAGGGGGCAAGAAAATTACGTGTCTAATCATATATGTTGATGACATGATTATCAGTGGAAACGACACAGAAGAGATAAAGGATCTTCGAGAAAGATTATTTGGGCAATTTGAGATCAAAGACTTGGGGCATCTGAAGTACTTTCTTGGAATCGAGGTTTTGAGGTCGAGTCAGGGAATATACTTATCTCAGAGGAAGTATATCCTTGACCTGCAGACATAAATGGGGATGTTAGAATGCAAGCCTAGTGATACTCCCATGATGAGTAATCACGGGCTCCGGATCATTGAAGGGGCGGAACCAGCTGATCGAGCAAGATACCAACACCTAGTGGGAAAATTGATATATCTCTCGCATACGAGACCAGATGTTGCTTAAGCTGTTGGGGTTGTAAGTCAGTTCATGCATAAACCCTAAAAGGAGCACATGGAGGCAGCGTTACGGATATTGAGATACCTGAAAGGGTCTCCTAATACGGGGGTTCTGTTTGGGAGAAATGGCCACTTGCAGATAGAAGCATATACGGACGCCGATTGGGCAAGAAGTCCAACTAACAGGAGGTCGACTTCTGGCTACTTTGCATTTATTGGTGGCAACTTGGTTACTTGGAGAAGCAAAAAGCAGAAGGTTGTTGCAGTTTCCAGTGCCGAAGCAGAGTTCAGAGGAGTTGCTAAGGGACTGACAGAAGTTCTTTGGTTAAGAAAACTAATGACCGAATTGGGGTTTCCTCCGGTTGAAGCTTGCTCTCTAAAATATGATAATCAAGCAACAGTTCACATTTCAGAGAATCCAGTGCAACATGACCGAACAAAGCACGTGGAGATTGACAGGCACTTTATTAAAGAAAAACTAAAAGCAGGGATTGTGTCTCTTCAGTTCGTTCGATCAGAAAAACCAGTTAGCGGATATTCTCACAAAAGCTGTTACGGGACGTGCGTTCCATGATACCTTGAGCAAGTTAGGCGTTGAACATCCCCTGACCTAACTTGAGGGGGAGTATTGACTATTGCTATTGTAAATAAGGAAAGGATCCTATCTTGTGAATCATGGGATCTTTGTTTTCTTTGATTTAGTAGTCTTAGCCCTATAATTACATTAGCCTATGTACAATTAACAATAAATTGAATGCAATGAAATTGTTTACCTCCTATATTATGGTTTTTCTCTCAAATCAACACCCTTGGCCTTGCTCTTTTAAATCCCATTATAAGCCTCCTCATGCTAATGGTGACTTGGGTGTTTCTCAGCTCATCCTCCAGGATCGCTCCACTTGGAATATTCCGTTTCTCCACTCCATCCTTACTAATGATGAGGTCGACTTAGTCCTTAGTATCCCCCTTAGTAATATCAACCGTCCCGACCGTCTCATTTGGCATCCCTCTAAGGATGGCCGCTTCTCAGTCAAGAGTGCCTATCATTTGGCCATTGATATGCTTCAAAGTTCAAATGCATCATCTTCTTTGGTTGTCTTGTCACCTACTTGGAAGAATATTTGGCATACGCTCGTGGCCCCGAAAGTTCTCTTGTTTACTTGGCACGCGGCCCATGATAGTCTCCTACCCGCCGCCAACCTCCGACCGTAAGATCTCCTTGGATGCATCTTGCCCCCTTCGTAACTCGCCCAACGAAGACATTCTTCATACCATCCTCCATTGCTCCTTCGCAAGTCTGGGTCATCCTTCTCATCCCGTTGGCTGCCATTTGCCACTCAGATCTGGGCATCTCCACTTGGATGAACGACGCCCTCCTTTCAGTTGAGCCGTCGTTGAAAGGCCTGTTCGTCACTTCCCTTTGAGCTCTGTGGTGGAATTGTAACTCGAAGCTTATGGAGTTGGACTCTCTCTCACTGGATAAACTTGCTCGCTTTATCATTAATTTTCACTCCGGCTATGTGGATGCCAATCTTCAAGGTTTTCAACCTCGTTCCTCTCCACCATTAGTCTGTTGGAAGAAGACCCCAAGTGGAGTGATCAAAATTAACTTTGACGGAGCTCTCTTTGTGAACCGTCGGGAGTTCGGTATTGGGATCATTAGTCGTGACTCAGATGAGTTGTGTGTTGCGTGGCTCTCTGATAGAAGAACAGGCCTTCTCGCCCCTATTGCGGTCGAAGCTCTTGTTGTTCTCGAAGCCTTCTGTCTTGCTACTTTTAGAGGTTGGACTGTTGTTATTATTAAAGGTGATTACTTAAATGTTGTCGAGAAGATCTGCTCTGATGCTTTGGATGATTCTCCAATTGGCAATATTATTTTGGACATGACCCTTGCTTCTAGCCTTGGGTCGGTTCGTTTATGCTTTACTCCTTGTCAGGCGAACTCTGTTGCCTACATGATTGCTCGTCATGCGGCTCCGACCTGCTCTGGTGTTTCTATTTTCCCGTTGTTGCTTATACTTTATGTTCAGTTAGAATTATTAAAGGTTGCTCCTCACTAGTGCCCACATTTTCTCATGGGCTGATACGGTCGTTGATGGAACGTATCCAATAGAGACTTCAGAATAGTCTCGAACTCAAGAAATATAGACGAGAAGGGAATTTTCCGGCAAGACGGACCGGAGCGGGGGAAATATTTGGGAAAGAAAAGAACGCAGAATTAGGGTTGGAAACTTAGAAATATTATTGCTTACTGTAAAGTTTAACGTGACTAACAATATATAAAGATAAAGATATCTTAGACCTAGGAAATATTAAATATTAAATAATATAGTATAAATCCTATCCCAAACTAAATATTGAACTTATCAAATTCCTATTCGCTCTTGATATCCCACATGATATTCTGCATCTCCATCTTGATATATCTTTTGATACACCATATCTTCATCCATATCACTATTCCACCCTTCGAGAACCACCTTGTCCTCGAGGTGTAATGTAGAAAATTTTAATATTGCTCGTCATTCCCAAGACAGCTTCGGTGGAATAACAAGCAGCTCATAGCGGGCTGAGATTTTTACACTTCACAAATCACAAATCAGAGCGCGGCCCTCACTGGGTCGAGCTTTAATTTCTACTTACTAACCAATCCCTGCACAGTTTTATCAATGCGTTTTTAACTGAAACCGCAGTGGCACCAGAGGTGACACTAGGAATGCCAAGTTTGATAATTTCACATGCAAGAACGGATGTTGTTGTAGTCCCATCACCAATAGATTCATTTGTTTTACCAGTAACCTCCCTAATTAGAGCAGCACCGACATTTTCCTTAGGATCGGGCAACTCTATGACCCATGCAACTATTATTCCATCATTGACAACTTTTGGAGCACCAGACTCATCCAAGACAACATTTTTTCTCTGTGTTGTGGCCAAATAACATACATGCATATTTTTCGGAAACTCGTTTATGTCTGATGTGCTAGCAACAACCCCCATGGACTGATTGGATGTCGTAAGCATCTCACGCGTCCCCAAATTGTTTTTGCACGATCTAGGTGCAATTGCTGTTTTAGGGTTGGCAAACATGGCAACGATTTCCCCAACCCTAGGCGCAATAGCCGTTTTGGACTTTTCACGTGGCTTTTCTGTCTTAGCCACGAAGGAACAAAAATTTTGTTGCATCTTTTGCATGGTCTGTCTCATGGCATGCATCGAGGTCATTACGATTTCAATATGTTTCTGGGCTTCCTTCAAATTTGTTCACTGCAAACTGGACACATTAACTGTTTCGACCATCTTCACAAATTCGAAACCTGCAATGATACGGTCGTTGATGGAACGTACCGAATAGAGATTTTAGAGTAGTCTCAAACTCAAAAAATATAGACGAGAAGGGAATTTTCCGGCAAGACCGGCCGGAGCGGGGGAGATATTTGGGAAAGAAAAGAACGCAAAATTAGGTTTGGAAACTTAGAAATATTATTGGCTACTGTAAAGTTTAACCTAACTAACAATATATAAAGATAAAGATATCCTAGATCTAGAAAATATTAAATATTAAATAATATAGTATAAATCATATCCCAAACTAAATATTGAACTTATCCAATTCTTATTGACTCTTGATATCCCATGTGGTATTCTGTATCTCCATCTTCAGATTTCTGTTGATACACCATATCTCCATCCATATCATGGGCTTCCTCTGTCAAAAAAAAAAAATCTTCGACTTTGCTCTAAGGGTTCACATAACCTGCCAACTTCATTTGAACTGTATCTAACCGCTCGAAAACTTCAATTGAAATTAAAAAAAATGGTGATTGAAAAATATTATAACTTCGGTTGGGTGGTGGGTCAAAAAATTTAATTCCGCCTAATCGCAACCCAATACCTATGTATATATATATTTATATTTTATTCGGAATGTAGTTTGCTCTATCCTCCCATGATGCTGTCACTAAGCATGGAAGCGCTGCTATCTTCTTCCGCCACCACCTCCGCCCGCGTCGCCGCCTCCGCCGCCGTTTCGCCACCCATAGCTAAACCTCCTCCAAACTCACACCCCAAATACGCCCCACCGCGGAACGTTCCATTTCCCGCGAAAACAAGAAACCATAACCTCCTCTTCCCCATTTCATGCTTTTCATCTTCTATACCAAAATCGGCTGCAATATCAACTGCTTCAACTTCCCCTCTTGGTAAATTTAGCACTAGTTACGATAATCGTTGTTGGATGGTGCTCGTGGAAGCCCCTCCGCAGGAACTCGTCCGTGCTAAATCCCAGATAATCGATTATTATGTCAGCAAACTTGAGAAAGTCTTGGGGAGGTGGGTTTTTTAAAGATTTATTCTTTTTTTCCCATTTTTTGCTTATTCTATTTTGCCATAAGATTCTGGGTAATAATTAATGATGCCCAAGGTCTATGTCTATGAGCTGTGCTCTTTTAAATTTTTTTCGTTTTAGTTGTCTGATAATTGATTTAGTTCCTGGAAAATGTGTAGATTTTATGAAACTTCTTGGTTGGCTTCAAAGTTATAAATATTCCATTCGCATAATCGAAATGTGTTGATGATAAAATTTGCCAAGAGGTTTGGATAGTATATCCCATAAGAGCAATTATTGGGTGCTTTAGTAAAATTTGATTGAAGGAAGGAACTATAACGTGGGGATAAATTACAAG
>JBBMKE010124888.1:0-16300 GCA_037834125.1 Lippia alba | reverse complement strand
GGTTATTTAATAGCTCCAATTTTGGGGGTCAAATATCCCTGCTCATAAGCCACTTTACCTACAGGCCATGCGTTTAATCATAGGCCCACAAACCAATAAAGTAAACATATTAAACTGGAGGTTTAATTTACTAAAGTGGCGTTATGCGCAGAAGTAAACGCGTCCTTAATTAATTAGCTTACCAGTACCTCACCATTGAATATGTAAAGGCACAAACCCAAGTTTTAATACATATTTTACGATTTGGAGCAAACTTTGATAATTAGGGTTCATAATAATAAAGAGAAAATACTAAAAAATTGAATTTAACTAACCAACTCATAATGAAATTAACTTGATATTAAGATAAATAGTTCGAAAGTCATTGTATTTCACAAAATGAGCAAAATACTTCCAGAGCAAAATAAACAAGACATTCCGACAATTTCATGTTCTGCCAAAATATTTCTCAAACATAAAAATAAGAAGTTCTAACATGTTCCGAGTTTTGAGACCATAACGTCACTTATTTGACATATTATCCTTTTGAACCATAGTTTTTGAAGCTGCCTTTAAAGATTTCAATGTAACGCAATGTCTTCCACCTTTCTTGAAATTCGCTTTCACTTTAACTCCTCCAACATTGCATGATGCTACTGGAATATTGCATACTGACATAGGAATAAGAGATGGTACAACTTCATTTTCCATAGTATAAGTTGACTGAAGTTGAGGCCTTGAACTTTGTCCCTAAAATCACAAAATATTCACAATATTAGATAAAATAGAAAACTCTTTAAGTGACTATAAGAACATGAGAACTTACTTTGTTTGGATTTGGAATTTGTGGATGCTTCTGTCTATTGTAATTGTAGAAATCAAGATTTTGCCACACTCTTCCAGCTGCTGTAGGATAAGTGCTTCTGTTGTGTCCTGCTCTAAAACATATCCTGCACTTTCTCTCATTCTTTTCCTTTCCAGAGGCATTTTCTATAGCGTCTGTAATCTCTTGTGTGACAACATCTATTGGTTCTTGTGTGTTTTCTTGTGCCGTAGCTTGTGCTCTATCTTGTACTGGAGTTTGTAACTCCTGTGTGCCAACATTCACTGGTTCTTTATGTTTGTTTGGGCATCTCCTCTTGTTATGACCGTCTTGGTGACATATGCTGCAGGATAGTGTTTTCTGGCCGACTTTACCTAGTTTAGCTCTCTTCAAACGGTTATCCTTTTGCTCATCTAACCCTTTTCTTCTACTTTTTTTTGGCCTTCCTGGTACCACAAGTTCAGAATTTGGCATACAAGGACCTAACACCCAGTTACTGGCCATTCATCCTGACTCTTGACAGGGTTTATAACATAAGCATATGCCTTTTGGTAAGTGTCAACAGTGTAACATTTATGTACCATTTGTTCAGGTTGTCTCCCTGAAAACACAATAGCACTCACTCCATGTACACATGGAATCCCTGTCAAGTCCCATCTTCTACACGAACATGATCTCAGGTTAATGTCAACAGAATATTGTGATCCCCACATATCTCTCACTTCAAATTTTGAGTTGCCAGCATAAGTTGATATGCAAGTTCTAGTCTCATCTTTTATTTTTTCAAGAAATTTTTGAACTTTAGGACACAAAGGACCATCCCAACTTGCTGCAGTATCTCTATTAACTTGAAGCCTCTTTTGCAATTGACTTCTAATCTTTTCAAGCATATTCAAAATAGGCTTCTCTCTAGCTTGACGTAGAGTGGAGTTAAAGGACTCACAAATATTATTCAGTAGGATGTCACATCTTGGGTAGGTTCTAAAATGAGATCTAGACCAATGCATTGGTGGCACTTCCAAAAGCCACTTGTATGCTGCTTCATCAAATTCCTTCAACGAATCCATTCCTCTTTTGAATTGAGCCACCGTTGTAGAGGTTGCTAAATTCCACATTTTATCTTTCAATGCTAAACCTGTATGTTGTTTCTTAAAGTTTGTGTACATATGTCTTACACAATATCTATGCTCAACATTAGGCATCATGTCATATATTGCAGGTAGTAATCCCTACAATTAAACAAATGAAATAAAGATGTTAGTAAATAATACAGTGGAAGTAATACGTATTCCAAAAACAAGAAGAGAATGTTACCTTTTGTCTATCTGAAATAAACGTCCATTTATCTTCATCATATATATTGAAATCAGCTTGCATCAATTCCAAAAACCACTTCCAAGTTTGTTTATCCTCCGACTCTGTCACACTATAACACATAGGAAAAATCTGATTGTTGGGATCTATCCCAACTGCTGTCGATAATATTCCTTTGTGTGTACCCTTAAGGTGACACCCATCAAGACCAATCACAGGTCTACACCCTTCAAAAAAGCCTCTTTTACAGGCATCAAAGCACACATACAACCTCAAGAATTTTTCCACCCCATTGTTTTCTTCAATACTATAGTCGACCCTGGATTAGTCATTCTAAGCTCTTCACAATAATCATATAATCTTTTATACTGATCTTTGTATCTGCCATGAAGCATTTCATGCACCTTTGATTTGGTCCTATAGTACTGAGATCTGCTAATTTCCACATTCAAATAATTCTGAACCTTCTCTTGAAAATCTCCCAATTGCCAACCTTTATTCAACCTCCAATCATTATAATAATTGTTGCTAAGCATCTTAGAAGTGATAAACCTATGCTTGCTAAGCTTTCTGCCACAAGTATGCTTAGGTACTAGTGTTTTTATAATGAAATCAGAACTACCTCTATCTTTGGATGCCAAAATAACCCATGGACAATTCAACCCCAGACACTTTGCTCTTACTCTCAACAGATCATTCTTTACAAATTTTATGTCTCTCTGTCCAAGAAGAGCCTGTCTTTTTACTGCTTCCTTAAAGATCTCAGCACTTGCAAATGACATACCAAGTCTAAACTGTGGATTCGTCATATCAGTCTTAGGATTGAATATTTCTACCCTAATTGGTGCAACTTCATCATCACCATGAATGCTATTAAGGTCATCAGATATTGCAGACTCCACATCATCATTATTTTCATTTAACTCTGCATCAATCTCATCTAAACTGATATATCCATCATTTTCAGAGATGTCATCTTCACTTTACCCGTAATCACTATCATAAGGACTACCATCTAAATCTGAATTATCTCCTTCTTGAATGCTATCATTGGAGCTACAAAAATCAACCATGTAAACAACAATTTCCCCAATCACAATAGCAAGATCAACCATCTTCTCAACATCTCCATTATGCAAAATAAACACCAGATCACTCTTAATATTACCTTTAGGAATGAGGTAAAAGAAACTTACGGGATTTTTATAGCCCAACATTCTCGCAATATCAGCCATCGTATCCATGCTCATAAGCTCAGCTTCACAAAAATCAATGTAATCTAACTCACCATCCACATACATTTTTTTTGGTTTATCAATAAACTCTCCTCCATGAAACAATTTAATAGTGAAGCACTTATGGGGCCCTGTTAACGTCATTAATAAAATATAAGTGAAACAATTTTAGCCGTCACCACTTTCGAGAAAAATTCTTAAGAAATAGATACACAAACTTACCATATTCTATTACTTTATCAAATTCATCTGCACTTCGCAACCTCATTATATAAAACTTGAAGGCTATTCGTGTTCTTGAATCTTGAGTAATTTTCTTCTTCCACGAACTAATTGGATGAACCCTAGTTTTCTTTGTTCTGAATAGTTGAATTAAGTATTAGAAATTGAGACTTCACAACTTCTGTTGTAACGTGGTACTGAGTTTGGATAATTAACTAAAGTATCATATGTGGGCTTTATTGGGCTTTAAATTTTTGCATTTTTTATTTTTTTAATAAAATAAAAAGACAAAAATACCCTTACTAATTGTATACTTGGAACTTTTCTGGCCGTATTCTTACCGGAAAATATGATGAGGGACTAACTTGAGACAAATTATTAATATTAGGGATGTATCTGTTACTTTTGAAACTTTAGGGACTAAAGTGACATAAACTTAAAAGTTTAGGGACTAAACATGGCATTTACTCTATATTTAAATAGCAAGTTTTTCTTTAATTTGATGAATTTAAATAATTCATTCTATTTTTATGTGAATCACCATACTTTTAATTCGTATCCTTATTTTTTTAATAACATTAGTTTCTAGTTTCTAAATTTTTTAAAGTTTCTTAAAATTATGCATTGTTTATTAAAATCAAAATCATTTATAATTTTTACTAATTTTAAATTTTCATTTTCCTCTTTGATGTAATTTTCTTATTTTAATTTAATTTTATTTTTTGTATTTATTCTTTATATTTAGTTTATTAAATGCATTGTTCTTTTTTTTTTGGTAGTTGAAAGCATTTATAATTTTCATCATTTCAAAATGTCATTTTCCACTGTAATGATTTTTTTTTTCATTTTCTCTCATTTTATTTATTCTGTAGATTTAGTTCATTAAAAAGTAATTTGTTTAATGGATAATATATTTATTTTTTATTTTATATACTATTAAATTATGACTATGAATTTATTTCTATTAGTTTTTAATATTTGTGTATAAAATGATATTTTTGTAAAGTTAATAACATATGTAGGCATTGATAGGGATATTGACTAAATATAATAAGAGGACTTATTGACATTCACATACATGATTTTATTTGTTCTTTTCTACATATTTTGACTTATTTAATTAATATATGATATCATCATGAATTCATTATGTGATATCTTTCTAAAATTTGATGAGTGAAAATTATATATATGTATATAATTATTATTTCGAATTTGTTGGTTATTGTATATTCTTTATGAAATTATTTTCTTCTATCAAGTCTCTACTAAAAAAAAAAAGGAACTATTATTTAGAAAAACTTAAGTTAATATACTATAAAACTAAGTACACTAAAATAATTAAATTTGAATTTAGAACTAACTGATACATTTTTTCAGATTAAATATATATAAATAGGTTATTTTTTATCCTTTAAGATCCAGAAGTTTATTTAACTTACTATAGTTTAAAATAATTAAACTTAATATTATAAATTATATATTATACATTAAAATTGTGCATAGCACGGAGTATACGCTATTATTCATAATTAGAAGGATTTTTTACGTTCTACGAGATTGTATAATTACAACTTGTAGTCGTTTAGATAAAAATATAATAAATTCTACCCTTATCAATAATGAAAGTTACAAATAATCTCATTTCCTTGGGGTTTAAATTAATTAATGACAAATTGACTTTTATACTTTTAATTTAAAATTTTCAAAATTAAATTTAAATATTTAAAAAATTAATTCAATGTTAAAGTAACTTTAAAATTAAAATTTGGGTTGAATATTTTGCAATTTTTATTTGATTTTCTATTTTTTTTTAAAAAAATTAAATTGTAGATAATTACTCATAAAATTAACTAAACCCTAGCGGAATGAAGCAATTTGTAATTTTTAGAACTCTCAATTAAGATGCAAACAAGTCGAGTCGAGTCAAGTTGAGTCGAGCCTTTGACCTTCCTTTTTTTTTTTTTTTGCTCAAAAACAAAACAATAGTGTAGAATCAAACAGAGTTCATCATAAGTTGTCAAAACTACTGCTCGATCAAAAATCTGCATAGTTAATAAGATCTGAAACCTTCTTACGAAGAAATAGAGTTCACCACCTTAATTAACTAAGATCATGCCCGCAGAGCCGAGATGTTTAGAGATTTTTCAAGCCTCTTAGCCCCATTTTCAACCATTTCGTGCTTCGTTTTGGCCGAATCCTTCTCTTTCTTTAGAGTCTCCACCGTTTACTTGATCGATCAGATTCTTCAGTGCAACAATATATTCCTCCTTTTCCTTCAGCCGAGCTTCCACAAGTGCAATAATCTCTTCAACATTTTCCTTCAGTTCAGTTGTCAGTGCAACATTGTCTATTTCTTTTAGATTCTCTTCTCTAATCTCTTTCAGAAGCTCGATTTGCACTTTAAGAGATTCTATTTCCCTTTTACGAATTTCAGCTATCTGCTCTTTAAGAGCTTTTATTTCCCCTTTACTAACTTCTAGCTGCCCTTTAAGAACTTCATTCTCTTTGGCCAGCTCTGTCAAAATATTTTCTAGTTGTTTGTTTTCAGCATTGTTTTTTTCTATTTGAGACGTCAACCGACTTATCTCTTCAAGATCCTTTTCATCATCCATTGTACAAATTAGAATGAACTAATGCAATCACTATTCATCAACTTAAAAAGTTGTGGATTTAACAATCAAATTCCTAAGCACAAAAGATGAAACTTCTTTCACTTTAAGTACTTTTCTAAATTTCTAAACCATGTAAGACAAAAACAACCTAAGGCTTTATGTTCTTGTGATTGTTTGGGCTAACCTGTTAAAAGGAAACAGAGAAATTAATATGAAAGTTGCCAAATTCCTACCTTCCATAATAAAGCATAGAATGATAGAAATGCATGCATGCCCTTGTAACGTTGTACAAAAAAATAAAATAATAACAGGCAATGAAGTCACTCAATAGGACGAAAAATATTTTAGTCTGACCTTCTTCTCCGTTGCGATCCGCTGTTGAACCTTGCTCAGGGTTGCTTTGGAGGAGGGGACTCTGCGTGGGAGGGGGGTAAGCAAATGTTTCCTTTTTAGAAATTTATGTTATTTTTTTCCCTTTTTTTGGGATCTCGTTTTGACGTTTTCAAGTTATGTTTTTGAGAAAATTACATTCTTAATCCCATGGTTTACAGAGCGATTTTTTTCGTCCCGTAACTTTTTTTGAAGTCTCACTCTCACCGTTTTAAATTTCAATAAATTTGGTCCTAAACTCTTGATAACTAACAAATAGGTTAATGGATATTAATATGGGTAAGTTAAAAATTCATTAAGAAAATTGCATTATTAACCCCTAAAATGATTTCTCATGTATTGAGTATGCATGAGACATGCACTTTACATTTTATGAAATAGAATGATTCATTCTTAAAAATGCAATTTAAACAAGTCTCAATTGGGCCTAATCGAACTAGGCCCTATAAATAGAACAGTTTCTAATCCAACTTATATAAATAAAGTTTGTTTCATCAGACCCTTCTCCTATATAACTAAGCCCTATAATGTTGATGAATTAAGGGAGTTTTAATACATGCGTAGATAAATGTAAACATACAAACATACAAGAGTATATAAAGAATTGATTGACTTATGATAAAATTATTTATTTTGTTATTCAAATATTGTTGTAATTTACATAGAAATCGATAAAATGGATTTTACATGGTCAACTTTCAGACACTATTACTAACACCAGTCACCTTTTTCATTCCATATAACATACACCCCCTCCCCCGACCGTAACTGTTTTCCGATTGTAGTACACACTTCCATGACCAGGGGCGGAGCCACCTAAGGAGGGGGGTGGGTGAGCTCAAGCCTCCCTTTTCGGCCCTACCCCACCCCACTCCACTCCACTAGTTAATGTTTGTGACTTTGTATATTTCTGTGTTGCAGGTACTCTACATGCTGGCAGCTGGTATCATATTGTAAGAATGCTTGATTATGATGATCCGTAATTAATCTTCATATAAATGCAGCGTCTTGTGTTTCACCATTCATTATTGTCATTGCCTATATATCAATATGTTTTGTTGTTTAATGAATGCTGCTATTGTTGTGAGTTTAGTCAAATTTTTGTAACTAGAATTGGTTAGAAATGCATGACAAATTATTTCGGTGAAAACTTGAATAACAGTTTCTTTATTAGCAACTATTATTACTTGGAATCTGATTGTGTATTTGCACGTACGTACATTGCATGATGCTAAATTTTGATATAGATGTGATTCTATTATGTTAGCACTCAGTTTCTTCTCTAACACCATTACTCTTATGTGTTTCAGATGTGAGTTGGAGGTGGTGTTGGTGATAAAAAGAAAAGGACGCGATTTGAGAAAGCTGGTGAGGTAATTGTTGACGCGATAGCTATTTTCTGTAACGAAAAATACCATCAACCGCTAGGAGGAGAAATTTGAAGCTATTGGATCACTTCCGATTTTCATTGACATACAAGATCATATAAATGTGTCAACCATGCTTGCTAACAACCCACAACAAACAAACATGTTTATTTGGGATGACAATTGCCGCTTGTACATTGATGGTGCAAATGACAATTGAGGGTAAACTTAGATAAACCTCATGATAATCAGCGGTGGAAGATAGAATAGTATTATGAAGCATTAGTTATGCAATATTTATTTTTTTGGAGCTAATCTCTATCATTTTTATAAGTTAAGATCAAGTTGTATTGTACATAAGCATTCAACAAATAATTTTGCGTTTTATACTTTAGTTTGTGAAAAAGTTCCAGTATGTTATAGTTAATATTATGTTAGATATGTTAGATTATATTTACCTTTAATGAAATGAATAATTCCACTTAGTTGTAATATCACCTCATCACACCCACTTTCCATGATTCATAATAGAGAGTTAATCTTACCTAATAAAGGGTTAATCTCACTTAATTAGATCCAAATAGTCTAATATCACCTAACTAACACAAAATTAAATGAAATTAAATCAAATAATAATGCTTAATCCACTATATCTAACGCTTCCTTACTACATTGGTGTCAATTTGAATTATTGGAGGGCATATAAGTAATTTAACTGCAAATCACCATTATCCTTAGCTGAAAAGTAAACAGGCATGGTTGGAAACTACCTAAATACCAAAAAAAATTAATGAGTTAACAGGGGATATGGGAAGATAGTTTAACTACACTAACATTGAATATCGTTACGATCCATTAACCTTTTGGGCAAAGTAAACACGGCCTTAGAAGAAAATTATATGCGTTGAGTATTGATACTCATACACGACAGTTGCATTGTACTAACAAAATAAAAATTCAGATAATTAGGTTACCCAAGCTATGCCTAGGTTTATACTAAACATTTTCATTTTTATTTTCGCACACCCCCTAACCGGGATTCGAACCTGAGTCATTATTCATTAGAAAATCATATGGACCAACCCTATTGATAGGGTTATACTATGTATATACACATGTCACAGCCTCTCTTGATGCCTTACAAGCATTTATTGGATTCACATGACACTAATGACAAATAATTCAGTTTGTTGCCTCTCAATTCTCAACCACTAATTAAGACACTGGCTACCCCTATGCATGTTCACTGTCTTCATAGTTTCTTGCCTGTAACAAGAATCAAATCAACAGAGATTAAATAACAATTCTCTGTTCTCTTGTGAAAATCAGTCTGAGGAAGTTTTGGAGGAATGAAACCGTTCTTGTCATGTGTGCACAACTTTAGGGTGCCTAATACACTCCTCATCAGTACCGTCAAAAGGGACTTTTTGAAGGAGTGTGCCAAGAGATTTTCTCTCTCTAGAAAGAATGCTCATCCTTCTCTCTAGAATTGCACACCACTTTCTTTCTTTCATCCGAAACCTTCATCTCATTTCTTGAAGATTCCTTCATCCTTCATTCGGTAAAAACATCTTGTTTTGGACTCTTAATTTGAATTTTAAATTTAAATCGAGGTCCCAGATCTTCAAATATCTCATCTATATTTTGGTTTCTTTGTTTTCTCCACTTTCGCATTTATTGTTGCTTGTGCGTGAGTGGTTACCTCCTCCATTTATTATTCAGTGGCTTCACTAATTATCAACATTGATTACTTGGAGCTTCATTTAATTTCTGGCTGAAGGTTGGGGGGACATCTCCATTCACGTATTCCATGAAAATTTGACACATCTTTCTCTTGGTTATACGTGTATCCTCTTGGCCATGGGAAGAAAGAGAAAGCCTCGTACAAATTCCACAAAATTGGAGGTCTCCCCAGAGGTCCATAGCAATCCGAAATCACAAGTTTCAGGATCTGCAACTCTTGATCCAAAGATGTCCAAAGGTATAGAAACTTCCAAAGCTGCTAATCCTTCTTTAGTCTCAGCTGGAACTTCGGACAATGACACATGGAGCTCCACAAACTCTTTCGAACTTCTTGCTCACAAGAATCCTCAAAGAGCAGCCCAATCCTCTCAACCCAAACTTCTGGAAGAACAACACGTTAGTGATGAAGAAGGAATTTTCGTGAAGGCTCCTTTTCCCCCAGCTCATTACCCAGGCGAGGAAGATGAAGCTTGCAATGATGAGGTGGCAGCTGACAAGGTAGAGAATTATGGAGAGATGGCTAACTCATCAGTTGACGGGGCAAATTGTTCTCACGTGGCGGCTGAGGTGGACGCTCCAGCTTGCAATTCTCCAAACGGTCATATTTCAACAAGTCCAACTTTGTGTGCTGAGCCTTACCCCAACGCTTTGAATTTGGGAGTAAGTTGCAGCCTTAGTTGCGGCAAAGCATTAAATGTTGTCAGGCCTAATTTGAATTTGGGAGAAAGTAGCAACCTCAGATGCGACTTTGGAAACGTTGGTCCTGAAAAGCAACTCTCTACCCCTCAATTAATTCAAAACAAGGGCAAATAAGTCTTTCAACAAACCCTACCTAATTCCAATGATTTCGGTGGAAACTTAGCACTCCAGATTGATTCAGCTAACCCTTCTTCCACAATCAATGATCTCTCTAACTTCCCTCCCCTCTCTCGCAATGTCCAAAACCCTAATCAAACTCAATCCCCACCTTCTCAACTCATCCCCAACATCGTTTCTTCATCCCACGCCCCAAACACACATATCAGATTTTCCCCACCTTCTCCCAATCAACAAACCCTACCAACAAATCCCAAGGATTTAGATGGAAACAAAGAACTCCAGAAGGATTCAACCATTGCTAATCCTAAGCAAAGCTACTCAAGCCTCTTCCAAAAAATCAGGAACAACTTTGCCCTAAAGAAATTGTAACAAAAGGCGATACTCTTGATTTTCAGCCTCACCATCTCAAACCCATCGAGCAAACCTGGGGATTTTGTTTGGTTGGATGTTTCACAGGAAGATTCCCAGGGCTGCAACAAATCGATAATCTTGCTAAGACTTGGGGCGTTTCAGTTAAAGTTATTCCACACACCAAGGGATGGATAATCTTCAAGTTCAAAACGGAGGAAGACTTGTGCAAAATTCTCAATGGAGGGCCCTATTCTATTGGTAACATCTCTTTGCTCCTCAACAAACCAGATTTGGACTTTGCTTTTGTGAAGAAAGAAGTCTTCAAAGTGCCGGTATGGATAAAGGTGTATGATATACCGCCTCAACTCTGGCATGAGGAGGCCTTCTCTATGATTGCAACACGCCTTGGAAATCCTTTAAAAATAGATGAGCTCACGACAATTAGTGATAGATATTGCTATGCCAGATTTCAGATCCTAATTGATGCAGCAGCCACTCCTTTGCATGATATCAAAATAACTCTGCCTTGTGGGAAAATAGTCATCCTACCTGTGGTCTATGAATCGTATCCTTGCTACTGCTGTTTCTGTGAGAAATACGGCCACAATGCGTGGTAATGCTTCAAGGACAAGGATGGTAAGATCAATCCTATCATGACCCATCGAGTTTCACATAAATCAGCCCCGTCT
Source organism: Lippia alba (assembly GCA_037834125.1). Lineage (NCBI taxonomy): Eukaryota > Viridiplantae > Streptophyta > Magnoliopsida > Lamiales > Verbenaceae > Lippia > Lippia alba. The sequence continues at coordinate 4,753 of JBBMKE010124888.1, read as the reverse complement.
ACGAAGATATCGGTTGCACAGGCTTCTCCACAAGCTCACGAAATAGGGGCACAGCCTTGCACAAAAGAGGCTGAGCCTTGCGCCAACCCTGTCCCACCGGAGCCTAGCACAACCGCTCCGACAGTTCCGGAAGTGCCTACTACAGGCGTCAAGACGGTTCCACTTGAGTCTGCCCCATTTTCCACCACTCCCCAGCAATTTCAGCCTCCTAATCCACCCAAGAATGTTCCCGATACAAGGAACAATACACAGCCTCCCTTCCCATCATCCAGATATGAAGCCTTGCGAGATATCCATCCGGAAGAACCTCTCTCCACTTCACTTGGTGTTTTCGATATCGGTTACGCCTCGGACGAAGAAGAGAACCTGCTCCCTGAACCCCAAAGTAAGGAGAAAAGGAAAACAGTTGAGAATGACAAGGCAGCTTTTTCTCCGAGTGGCGGAGGCGCCGGTACCTACTCGGTTGTTAAATGAAGCTACTCTCTTGGAACATAAGGGGGCTGAACCGTACCTCTGATCAAAAAGCGGTGGCAAAACTGATTCGGTAAAATAAATGCAGCGTAAGTTGTATAATTGAAACCAAGTTATCCTGTGAAGCGTTGGATTTCTTTATGAGAACTCACATTCCTAATTGGAGCTATGTCCATAATTTTCATTTAATTGCAAATGGCAGATTAGTTGTTTGTTGGAACAACTCATACGTTGCTTGTGATATCCATCATATTATTGATCAATTTATTCATGCAACTCTTCTTTGTCGGATTTCTCAAATTAATTTTCATATTTCTTTTGTGTATGGGCTTTACACTGTTGTGGAGAGACGTGAACTCTGGGAGCGACTAGCCAATCTGGGTATTCCCTCTTCTTCCCCATGGATAGTTGTTGGTGATCTAAACTGTGTCTGTAACGCTAGCGAAAGAATTGGCAAGACTCCAACTGCTTACGCAATGAAAGACCTGCTGGATTTCAGACTTGCTTTTGGCTTTATTGATGCTCCTTCTTCAGGGGACGTTTATACATGGCACAGAAGCAATAAATTTGCTAAATTGGATAGGGTCATGATTAATCAGCAATGGGCTGTGGAAAATCTATTTTGCCACGCAAAGTTCCTACCAAGGGTGGCCGAGTCTGATCACTCTCTGGTTGTAATCAAGTGCTACAATTCTGTGAGTTCAGGGTCCAAATCCTTTAAATTTTTCGACTTGTGGGCTAAACATCCTGATTTCTTAAGCACGGTCCAGGCCCATTGGAATTCACATCATTATGGCAGATTTCAATTCGTTCTTTGTAAAAGACTCCAGGCCCTTAAAGGACCCCTCAAGAAATTAAATTCTCAAAATTTTAGTCATATCTCCTCACGTGTAGAGTCAGCAACAAAATAGTTTCAAGAACTCTGTTCCAAGCTTCAAAACGATCCTCAAGATCAATCTTTAATGGATTAAGTCAATACCTCAAGAAAAAGATGCCTTTACCTCCAAGAAGCAGAGAGATCTTTTCTTCAACAAAAAGCTAAGGCAAATCATATCATAGCAGCTGATCGATCCACCTCTTATTTCCATTCGATTATCAAGAAAAATCAAGCCCGAGCCGTTATCACCCATGTCTTGAAACCGGATGGAACAAAAACATCCTCTATCCACGAAGTTGGAGTCTGCTTCACTGATTTCTTTCAACAATTATTTGGAGAACCATCCTTTTCTGTTCCTCTTGACCTAACCGTAATACTTCAAGGACCCTGCCTCTCGGACCTTCAAGCTCAGGAAATCATCTCTCCGATCACTAATAATGAAATAAAAGCAGCACTCTTCTCAATCGGTGATGACAAAGCGCCGGGTCCGGACAGCTTCAGCGCAGGATTCTTTAAGAAATCCTGGGATGTCATTAGACAAGACTTCACAGCAGCAGTCAAGGAATTCTTTGTTAATAATTGTCTGCTCAAGAAAATTAATCACATAGCCTTAACTCTTATCCCAAAGAAACCGGATGCCTGCAATGTGAAAGACTTCAGGCCCATAGCATGTTTGAACGTCACCTATAAAGTTATAAGCAAAATTCTTGCAGAACGTCTCAAGCCTTTATTGACAGTCTTGATCAATCCAGCACAAGCGGCTTTCGTTCCGGGCAGAAAATTGCGAGATAATGTATTCCTCGCTCAAGAGCTACTTAGAGGTTACAATATCAAGAGGAGCACGCCGAGAGTTATGATGCAACTTGACTTAACGAAGGCTTTTGATACAATCTCTTAGAATTTTCTTGAAGATATGTTATCTTCCCTGGGCTTTCCCTCTATTTTCAGGCATTGGATTATGCAATGTGTAACCACGGCCTCGTTCTCTATTAATCTTCATGGCGAGCTTCATGGAAAATTCGACGGCAAGCGTGGAATTAGACAGGGAGACCCCCTTTCTCCCTACCTTTTTCTCCTTTGCATTGAATACTTTTCGAGACTTTTACACTTGAGAACACACAACACTGATTTTAACTTCCATGCAAAATGTCACAATTTAAGCATTACACACCTAGCCTTTGCTGATGATTTGATGCTATTTTTCAGCTAGTTTCGAGACTAATTGTTAACCCAGAAAAATCCTCCATATATTTGGTTGGAATAAACACCTCGGATAAGGATGACATTTTGCGAGTTGCACCTTTCAAACTGGGCTCCTTTCCAACACGTTACTTGGGAGTGCCGCTCGCCCCGCAAAAGATTTCTATTGCACAATACCAGCCCTTCCTCTCTTCAATTGAAAACTATCTAATTGCTTGGAAAACTAACAACCTTTCTTATGCAGGAAAAGTAGAGTTAATTAAATCAGTTGTGCAAGGAGTCGAATACTTCTGGCTTCAAGCGTTCCCAATCCCACAAATGATCACCGAGAAAATTAATTCACTTTGCCGTAATTTTCTTTAGGGTGGTCGCAAAGCCAAAGTTGCTTGGAAAGATATTTGCAAACCGACGTACGAAGGGGGCCTCGGTATTAAAGATGCAAGCACATGGAACCTTGCTCTTTTAGCCGGTAATATTTGGGACTTTCATCGAAAGAAAGAAACCCTTTGGGTTCAATGGATGCACTCCAACTTTTTACAAAAGGAATCAATTTGGGAATGGAATCCAAAGGCGAGGGACTCACCACTGCTCAAAAAATTTGCTCAAATTAGAGACAAATTTATTCAGCTCTTTGGTTCCTTTGAAGCTGCTACATGGGCTGAATAATTGCTTGGACAATGACAATCTCATTTCAAGTAGAATTTATGATCTTTTGAGAGAAAAGGGTAACAACGCACCTTGGATGGCAATGATTTGGAAGTCTTATATACCCCCAAGCTTAGCTTCATTTCATGGTTGGCTTTTCGGGAACGATTGCCAACATTGGATAACTTGCTCTATCTCAACATCCCGACCTGCCCTTTATGCAAAAATCAAGATGAATCTTCAAAGCATTTGTTTTTTTACTGCTCTTTCAACACTCGACTCTGGCAAGAAATTAGATTATGGTGCCGTATCCCCTTCGCTATGAAAACTCTTGTAAGTGCAGCTCGTACCATTAAAAGCAAGTACGGTGGTGCGAGACCGAAGTCAAAGATCGCGAGGATTGCACTTTGCAGCACCATTTACGCAATTTGGGAGGGAAGAAACAAATTCGTACTCGACCAAGCTATCATTAGAGAAAAGGATATCATTGCGCGAATTAAGCGTCTCATGTTCACTGTTCTATTTAGCTTTTATCCCATTGATTTTATTTTGCAATATCTTAGCTGCTAGTTGCTCTTAGTTTTTGCACAGGCACTTGTTAGGGCTTTATTTTTACTTTCTTGTTCTTGGAAGCTTTCTCCTCTTGCACTTTGTAACTCTGTAATAGATAGGATTTTTATTAGATTCTCCCACCCCAACACTTAGCACACCACGGGGGACTTTCTTGGATTTTATTGGATTTTCCACCCCATCACTATGCACACCACGAGGCACTTATATTTGCTGGGAGTTTTTTCCTCATTTTGGAATTGCTTTTCAGGTTTGGACGCTTCGTTTTGCTTCTGGAGTAAGGGAATTTTTAACACATTCACACCTGGGCTTTTATTTCAAACGTCTGGGGCAATTTTCATTTTGGCCCACAGCATGGACATTACTTTCAGTAGGCCTCTCTATTCAAAGCTGAGTCATTTGTTATCTGAAAGTTTTTGAAGATCACGAAGCAACCCATCATCGCCAACATTAGGTTTTTTACTCTTCTTTGGGGTTATTTTGCTTAGAGCAGATTTACGATGATTTAGCATAGACTAACACCAACAACTTTGTCTTTTGGCTAGTTTAGCAATTTCTCTCAGGCTCTTCACTCGGAAGCACATCCCTCTTTAGTACCTGTATTTTGTAAAGTTGATGATTTATAATATTTTTTACCTTTACCCAAAAAAAAAAGAATAAGATACTAAACATCATGCTCAATATTAAAAAAAATATAGCATTCATAAACCCCTCTGGCATAACTGTCGGTAATTATCCATGTTTTTTTTTTTTTATTTCCTCTCCTGCCAAACAGGTGCTGGTCCACTGACCACTACGAAGGCTGCGGCAAGAGGATAAAGGTGTCTCTCTTTCTCTCTAGTAGCGTGATGGTGCTTCTCTCCTGTAATACCACCATCAACGTCGTCTTCCGTCCCTATTACGTACATCACAAAAAAAGACAAGACGAAATGAGGTGGAATGGGACCTCTTTCAGCTTCCGCCTCCATTTTTATATATCTCCCATCATCC
>JBBMKE010124673.1:0-16302 GCA_037834125.1 Lippia alba | reverse complement strand
TAATTTTAGCAATAGAGTGTATCCACAAGTGTTATGAATATATTCTAACTCTCCAAATATATAGTATAATTTTCACAAAATGTAGTATAAATATGGCATAATATAGTATCTATATCCTCTAATGTAGTATAATTTTTTGGGGAGTAAAATAAAAATGTGAACAGTAGAGGTGAGGGATTTGAAATTACCTCCAAAGGCTACAAAGCATAAGGTTGCACGTTGTCCCATCCAAAGTACACTTGGTAAAGGACTCTACAAACCCCTCTGGCATCTGTAATTTCCTTACAATGGTTCTGGGCGGGGTAGTTGTCCGAGCATAACTTAGCAAGCACGATGCAAGCTTCCGTAGAAACCTTGATTTCCACTTATAATATCCATCAATTTCAGGAGAGTTCTTATCATCATACTTGTCGGAGTTTCTTCCGAAGTAGTAAGAAAATGACCAAAGATCTCAATACAGGAAATCAGCTCAGGTTCTCTTAACTTCCCAAAAACCTTATCAAGTTGACTAAACAAAGGTGTGTAGTTGGGAGAATTTGGGTTGAACTCTAATCTTCTCAGTTGAGGATTTTTCTCCGCCATTCTTATGATCTCTGACAAAACCATTGAAGAATAGTACACTACTCGTTCCTCCAAGAAGACGGCAAATCATGGTATTGCACATGACTCTGTGATGCTAGTGCAAATGGTAGAGTTGCCCTTCGCAAGTTCCCAAAGGTCTCTAGATCGCCATCTCCTTCATAGTTGTTTTGGTTATAGGGTTCTCCATTTCCCTTGCTTTATTATGTGTAACCACTTCATACACAGTCTCGAAGGCTAGATGACTAACGAGCACCGCAATAATATTGTCCCCGAGCAAAGAGATTTTGGCACTCGGGATAATGCATAGCTAGTTCGGACACGGCCCAAGCCACGTCCGCCTGCACCTTCATAGGGCCATCTTTGAGTATTTTCACAAACACCTGGGGTGCACCGGCAGCAATCATGTGGTGCCCGATATATATACTTTTTACAAGCCATACAATTGCCGTAATTGCATTCTCTTGCCCTTCTAAATTCCCTTCCTCCACCAGTTTCAACAAAGGACCAACCCCACCTTCCTCAACGATCAATTTCCCATGTTGATAACTGCCACAAGCCAAAGATGCCAGGTAAGCGGATGCCAAAGATTTCCAAACATTCTTGCGTGAATATTATTGTGTTCCCTGCAGCCTTTGTCACTCGATCTATCAACGAACCCGACATATGGTCAAGTACAGTAATAAATCGAGAATTATAAAGTGAAATATGGAAAGCAAAGGAAATAGAGCTATTGAAGCTGGTCTCCCTGGATGAGAGAAGCGCCAAGCGGCGGAGCTCCTCCCTATCCAGTACAAAGGTGTGTTAGAGGAAAGAATAGAGAATGAAGACAGAAAGTGCAACTAATTTATCACTTGTGTTGTTCTCTTTAGTAATTGTAAAATACTCAACAGCCGTCCCTTTTCCTTAAATCCCCACGAAAAAGACTACCATTTACGTAAATAACAAGAACTTCAAAAATCGCTGATTTTATATTTCTGCAGGATTCCATATCATTCGACTCAATGTCAAAAGTCTACATCATGGTGTAGATCAGAAAGGATACAATAATACAGATGGCATTGAGATAGAGTTTTTGTCCTCATTAGCTACATATAAACCATTAAACTGTATTAGGTAATATATATGTATATATATAGATATCAGTGATGTAGTTCATAAACTAATATTAGGTAACATATATGTATAGATACAGATGCAATATATAGATCTCAGTAATGTAGTTCAAATTCTGTAAATCACCTAAGATTCAAACAATCGGCCTTAATTGGTGAACTGAGCTCCATAACCTCAGCGAGTGGCAGCAGTTCTCTGGCTAACCTAGGATCAAGCCTCAGCCTCTCCTTTTCCGCTCCCGTGACATCGCCGGTAATCATCCCGAAATTGAAAGGATTGTTGGAGTTCAATTCCGCAATCCCAATTGAGAATGCTTTCTAAAGAAGACCCCAGATTGATGGAAATGGGGATTTTTGGGCCTGACACGCTTAATTTTTTCGCAGTTGTCCCTATGTATATTTCAAGACCAGTTAAGATAACCGTGCCGAGGAGCACCCTCATATATAACCAACTGACCAACTGGAAAACTCGATATTCATACGGCACAACATGAAATCTTGTCAAGGAGGCATTTAATCTCACACGATCTTTCATACTATCCGACCTAAAATGATCATTCACTAGTCCCACAAACGAGCGCCCAAGCAATAATGGAAAGCTGGTCACAGCAAATGATTTGCTCATCCGAAGGGTCCTCAGGACCATTCTCAATCCTCCCATTCACATTAAGGTAATTGTGGGAGATGCTCTTCTTTTTCGAATAGCATTGGGACTTATGTACGAGTAAATTGCCATCAATACCATAGCATTGTATTTTAAAATTCTAATTCATAATGGTTGTCCGAACATATTATTTGTCATATTTATTGTTTAAATGATTAAATTTTCTAAAATGTACACAAATAACAATGTAAAGTGTTAAAAATCCGAACCACAGCAAGATCAACAGGCATCACGATTCTTGAACAAACACAGATCCAGATTGTATCCCACTTTCATCCAGTTTGATTAAGCTTTGCATCTTCAAGCTCCTTTTGGCTTCGCATACCGTTCGATTGTAAAATGGGCCGTTTCAAATGCAAAGTACCCAATAGCCGAAAAGCACGCACTATAAAAAACTCGACCTTGCTATTAATAGGTATTATCTTCGGCAGAATGTACATTATGTCTAAATTTCTGTTAGATTGAAAACTATAATCAATTGAAAAAAAAGGATCGGAAGAAATGGAGTTTATTTATTTACTTTACTTTGAAATATTGATATAGTTCGATTTCTCCAACTTGTGTATGGCCTCTGGTAACAATTTGTCCGCAGCCGCATCTTGGCTCAAAGATGGATGTCCTGATGCCCATTTCAGCGCATCAAGTACTTGTTGTTGAGTAAATTGTTCACTAGCCGGCATATTTATGGCAATACGGCAAAGCAAGAGCAATGCATAAGGTCGAAGGAGGTGCTCTCCAAAGTACACTTGGTTAATGATGAAATGAATCCCTCCAGCATCCATAATTTTCTTGACCGAGCACTGCTTAGTAAGCGCAATGCAAGCTTTGATAGAAACCTTGATTTCATTTCGACGCATCAATACCAGAAGATAGCCTATCATCATTCTTGTATCAGTTTCTTCCAAAGTTTTAGCTACATGCCCAAAGATCTTGATACAGGAAATCAGGAGTTCTGAATCAACAACCACCCCTAGGACCCGATGAAGTTGACTAACCAAGGCTTTGCAGTTGGGAGAATTTGGGTCAAAGGCTGATCTTCTAAGTTGAGGATTTTTCTCTGCCATCACTATGATTTCCATCAAAACCATTGAAGAATAGTATACAACTTGTTCCTCCAAGAGGACAGCGAAGCACGGTATTGCACATGACTCTGTGATGCTTATGCAAATGGTGGAGTTGCCCCTGGCAAGTCCCCAAAGGGCTCTAGCAGCCATCTCCTTCATACGTGCTTTGGTTATAGGGTACTCCAATTCCCATGCTTTATTACTTGTAGACACTTCATACACGGTCTCGAAGGCCAGATGACCAACGAGAACCGCAACAATGTCGTGCTGAGCAAAGAGATTTTGGCACTTGGGATAATTCATAGCAAACTCGGCCACAGCCCAGGCCACATCTGCCTGCACCTTCATAGGACCTTCTTTAAGCATTTTCACAAACACCTGGGGTGCACTGGCGTCAATCATGTGCTGCGCATTGTCAGGATTCTTTACAAGCCATCCAATTGCCCAAACTGTATTCTCCTGCCCTTCTAAATTCCCTTCCCCCATTAGTTTCAATAAAGGACCAACCCCACCTTCCTCAACAATCAATTTCCCATGCTGATCACTGCCACGAGCCAAAGATGCCAAAGAAGCAGCTGCATCAGATCTGTCGTCCATAGACCCCATATACAATACAAAGTGGTGATATGCTCCCATATGAGACAAAGTATTGGCTCATTGATGGTGGCGGAGCTTCTCTCTATCAAGTACCTCGTCAACTAGCCTCTCCCAGTTATCCTATGTGCTCGACATAGCTCTCTTTTTCTCTACAAGAAATCAGATAAATCTAAAAACGAAAAGAAACAACTTCAGAACTGTCCTATGTAAGTGTTGAATTTGTTTTCTTAGAGGAAAGAACAGAGAAGCAACACGGAAACTGCATCTAATTTGCCACTTCTGCGATTCTCTTTAGAAGTAATTGCTTTCTGGAGCAGTAAAATACTCTTAAATTAACAAGAAATAAGAAGAAACTGCTTCAAGACTTTTATCATTGCTATTTTATTTCTTCAGAAATCCACATCATTCGACTGGAAGTCAAAAAGTATACATCATGGTGTAGATCATAAAGGATATAATAATACAGATTGCCTTGATTAAGATGAATCATGAATGCATGGTTTAACACATACCATATCACTGAATGCATTGAGAGAACGTTTTTCTGGCTAAAACGCTCTAATTCTTTCTCGGTCAGCTACATATAAACCTTTTAAACCCCATATATATATATATAGAGAGAGAGAGAGAGAGATGTAGATGTATAGATATCATCAATGTGGTGAACTGGCCTCCATAACCTCAGCGAGTGTCGGCGGTTAATCTAGAATCAAGCTTCAGCTGTCATGAAAAACTTAAATTTGAGCTCCATTCTCAGTTTAAATGCTGGCCGTTGGATTGCTTTCTTTAAGGACCGCAAGATCTGTTTTAAAGCATCAGCTCCAAACGATGTCGTTCCATTAAGTGACGTTTTGATCCCAGCCGTTGACGATGGTGCCAAGAATCCAAAGGCTGAGATTCAAATGGAAGCTTGCATGGCGGGGGGGACCATTCCACATGCATAGCAATGGAGAAATGCACACGTAAAGATGGTGACTCAGCTAGGTTGGTGGATGGAGTACAAATGAGAGGAATTTGTTAACTTTTGGGGCAAGAAGTAGTAGCCGTCTCTCTCTCTATTCTTCTCTTCTTTCCGTACCTCTGTTTCTGCATTTCTGTTCATTCCTGTTGCATTTCCCAGTTTTCGCATGTTTTGTTGCTTTGGATTGTATTACGGACTTATTATTAATACAATTCCTCAGTTTATTTGGGTTGCTGTGTTAATTTCACTATTATATTATCCATAAACATTACATCAGCCTCTTCTCTTCCTTTCCGGTGGCTTCGCCGGTAGTCATCTGGAAGATCTCCCACCAAAATGCTTTCAAAAGAAGACGCTAGACTCATAGAATTGGGCCTGAGGGAGTTTGGTGGGGAATACAAGAATCTTATTTGTATAATTCTTTCTTGTAGCAAATCTATTAATTCGAACCAACTGAGTTACGGTATGCCCAGCTGTATAATTCTTTCTTCTTACTATTTGCATTGTATAATAACACTATAAAGTGCTAAATATTCTTTTTATTATTATATTGGATTAAACATTTTTTCCATTTCAATACGAGTGAACACAACATTTGAAAATTAATAATTTGATGCCTAAAATTTGATATTTATTTACTTCAATGCTTGATTTTAGTTTTCGGTTAAATCTTCCAATCAAAGTACTACTTCCGAGGTTTATATTATAAGCTCTTAAGATTAATAAGAGCATCAAAATAAAAAAATGAAATTACTAAAATGTCAATTTTACTCTTATGAATCTCATGCGTGTATCTTTAACTTATGCTTATTAATACATTTACAAATATAAATATGAAACTATATTGGATAAAAAGTAAAATTTTCATTCCACATTGATGCACCATCCACATCACATTCCACTATAAACCTCATTATGCATTCATCTCATCTTAGGCACACCAACAAAGTAAACATGTTCTTATAAAGGTACTAAAACATATCTAACTATATAATTGAGCACTTTTGATGTATTATATTCAGAAGAATGTACATTATGTGGAATTTTTTGTGCCCAATACATCATCAAATGAAATTGTATCATGACTCATATTTAGATATATCTCCAACTTGTGTATGACCTCTGATACCAGTTTGCTGATAACCGCATCTTGGCTCAAAGATGGATGTCTTGATGCCCATTTCAGCACATTGAGTACTTGTTGTCGAGCAAATTGTTCGCTATCCGGCATATATATGGCAATACAGCAAAGCAAGAGCAAAGCATTACGTTGAACGATGAGCCCTCCGAAGTCCACTTTGTCTATGCTGATATAAACCCCTCCGGAATCTATAAGTTCCTTGACCGAGCGCAGCTTAGTAAGAACGATGCAAGCTTCGGTAGAAACCTTGCTTTCATTTCGACTCATCAACTTCAGAAGAGGGCTTATCATCATACTTGTATCAATTTCTTCCAAGGTTGTAGCAAAATGCCCGACAATCTTGATACAGGGAATGAGGAGTTCTGAATCATCAACCATCTCGAGGACCCTATGAAGTTGGCTGACCAAAGCTTTGCAGTTGGGAGAATTTGGGTTGTATGCTGCTCTTCTCAGTTGAGGATTTTTCTCCGCCATTACTATGATCTCTGACAAAACCATTGAAGAATAATATACAACTCGTTCCTCCAAGAGGACTGCAAAGCACAATATTGCACATGACTCTGTGATGCTTATGCAAATAGCAGAGTTGCCCTTGGCAAGTTGCCAAAGGGCTCTAGCAGCCATCTACTTCATGTATGTGTTAATTACAGGTGATTCCATTTCCCTTGCTTTATTACTTGTAACCACTTCATACTCAGTCTCCAAGGCTAGGTGAGCAACAAGAATCGCAACAATTTCGTGCTGAGCAAAGAGGTTCTGGCACTCGGGGTAATACATAGCAAGCTCGGACACGGCCCAGGCCACATCTGCCTGCACCTTCATAGGACCTTCTTTGAGCATCTTCACAAACACCTGGGGTGCACCGGCGGCAATCATGTGTTGCCCGGTTTTTGGGTTCTTTACAAGCCATTCAATCGCTCTTATCGCATTCTCCTGCCCCTCTAAGCTCCCTTCCTCCACCAGTTGCAACAAAGGACCAACCCCACCTTCCTCAACGATGCATTTCCCATGATGATCACTGCCGCGAGCCAAAGACGCCAGGGATGCAGCTGCATCAGATCGGTCCTCCATTGAGCCCGTGTACAAAGTGGTGATCTGCTCCCTTATGAGACTGATTATTAGGTCGTCCATGGTGATTGGGGGGAATCTCAGTTCCACATCGCCTTCAGAACCGGATATGGAGATCAGCCACAATACATCCTTGATGGAGTTGTCAAGAAGGGAGGACACCTTTTGGAAGGCATCGGCCGGGATGTTACTGAAAACACGCTTCACGCCACGGCGGTCGCACTTCATCACCAGTTTCAGTGCTTTCTCCAAGACGAGCTCCGTGTCAGATAAGATGCGGCTCGTGGGCAGGTCATACAAGCCGCTATGCGCTACTTGTTGGAGTAGCCCGGCGATCTTCTCGGTCTTGGACTTGAGTTCGGCACATTGTTGCTTGAACATTGTGGCCTTCCTCACAGCCTTTATCACTCGATCCGTCAATGAACCGGAAACTCCATCGAGTACCGGAATGAAACGGGAATGATAAGGTGAAATATTGAAACTAGTGGAAGAGGAGCTGTTGAAGCTGGTCTCCCTGGAGGGGAGAAGCGCCAGACGGCGGAGCTCCTCCCTGTCGAGCACGGCGGCAACCAGCCTCTCCCAGTTATCATAATTGGTCGACATACCTGATACCTCTCCTTTTTTCCTCTACAAAAGAGAAAAAACTTCTTGAGAAATGCTTTTGTAAATGACATGTAAGTCTTAGATGAAAGAACCGAGAAGGTAGTAGGTACACATAAATTGCACCATTTACGCCTCAAGGCTCAAGAGTCAACTGTTAAGAATTCAACAACCGTATTTACAACTGTTAAGTATAGCGTAACATTTAATTAAGGTCGTTTGATTGGAAGTCAAAACTTTAACGAAGAAAAATTAATTCTGCCCAACTTAATTAAATGTTACGCTATACTTATTTGACCTTATTGGGTTGATGATAATAGTAGAGAATGCATGGTATAATATAACATATACAATAGACAAATTTTATCTGGAATTTGGCTGACCAAATCAATATAACGAGATGCGTGTTTTACACTTGCTCGTTAATAATCCTGCAGTGCTTTGCCGATTTATATATATATATATATAAAAAAAAAAAAAAGGGAAGGAAGGAAAACCCTCGATTTTTCTGATGGCCTATAGAGTAAATCCAATTCCCTCTAAAAACCACAAAGCTTTAGTACAAAGCCATACTCTGCAGCAAATCAAATCAAACATCGCAAAACCAGTCCTTCAATGGCGACTCCGGCCCGTAATTCCCTCATCCTCCTCTTCCCAAACTCACACTCGACACCAGACTTCAATTCCATCTTCAACCATCACAACACCGTCATTTCCTCCCCAATACCCCAATCCTTAAACCCTAATCCCCAATCTCCACCAACCAAAGATTTCGCCAAAATCCGCAAACCCAGGCTGAATTTCTCCTCCACCACCGTCTCCAGTCACGAACAAGTAAACCCACAAAAACCCATCTCCCGTAATTGGCTGAAACCTGCCACCAGAGGCTCGCCGCAGGTCCATGCTCTGTGCAAGAACCTATCGGTCCTCAAAAGGGCCGCTATTGGCGCCGCCACCGGCGTAATTTATGTATATCTAGGTAAAATTGCAAAATTCGTCATATAACTTACACCTTTTAGGACTTTAGCCCTTTTTGATATCGTATTTTTAATTTTGTCCTGTAAGTTAGAAAATTTTTCAATTTTAGTTCGATTTCAGCCCGAAATTGAAAATTCCCTAAGTTTTGTTGACGTGTCTCAAATTTGGGCTGAATTTAGGAATTTTTTGTTTGACTGGACCAATTAAAGATTATGTGGCTGCCATGTATAAATTAAAAAAAAATATTATATATATACACACATGACAAATAAAATATATATAAAAGATATATAATAAAATTATTTTTCTCAAAAAAAATTAAAATGTATATATTTTCATTTTCATTATATATATATATATAAAAAAAAATTTGAACAACCTGAACTATTACGAAATTTTGGCTTTGCAACCTAAACTTAAAAATGTCGCCAGTTGCAACCTGAAATATTTAAAATTCTCACTTGTGAACCTCATTGTAAAATCTGGCCACTTTTGTCACCGGAGGCACTGACGTGGATATCTCACACGCGTGACACGTCAGTACATGTGGCCGGATTTTTACACGGAAGTTGTAAAGTGAGAATTTTAAATAGTTCAGGTTGCAACCGGTGACGTTTTTTAGTTTAGGTTGCAAAGTCAAAATTTCGTAATAGTTTAGGTTGTTTAAAATTTTTTTCCCATGTATATATACATCTCTGCAACTTCCTCACCCACCTCCCCTTCGTCGTTGCCGCCACCTCCGCTCCTCAGCCGGCGTCACCTGCTCCACCTCCATCCACAACGCCTCACCACCCTCTCCCTCGAAAACAAATCCTCACTGCCCTCGGCCATCTTAGATCTCACCCGCAACCCCCACACCCTCGATCTCAACTGCAACCACCTCTCCGGCCGCCTCCTGCCGGCGATTTCGGAAGCAAACAGCCTCAAAGTTCTAATCTTGGCCGCCAAAAAACTCTCTGGCGAAATTCCCCGCCTCCTCCCTGAATCCCTCCTCCACCTCGCGATAACCTCCTCTACGGCGACTTGCACCCGTGGTTACCGGAGCGCTCCCCTACCTATTCGTTGTGAGAGTTGGGGGCTTTTATTTTTTTTATTTTTCATTATATATATATATATATATATTATTTATTATTTTAATTACCATGTGTGTATATATATGTTTATCAATTTTTTTTTCTAAATTTCCAAAAGCCCTCCACAGAATCTTTAATTGGTCCAATTAGAGAAAAAAATTTCAAATTCGGCCCAAATTTGAGCCACGTCAGCAAAATTTAGGAATTTTTTTATTTCGGGGCGAAATAGGATTAAAATTACAAAAATTTCTAACTTACAGGATAAAATTAAAAACATGATATCAAAAAGGACTGAAATCCGAAAAGGTATAACTTAGAGGACGAATTTTTCAATTTTGCCGTATATCTATAATATGTGCATTGCATATTTGTATTGATATTTTCTGATCATTTCAAACCGTTTTCCGTATAAAATGTAAATTGTTTTCTTTATATGTATGTTTTGAAAATGTTTTCCTCAATATGTACCTAACTTTTTGCGCGAACTCTATATCAATATTGGGCCTTGGGATTCGTTTATTGGGTGATCTGAGAATGCATAGACTGGCGGCTAATCCAGTGAACGGTCTAGCACAAAAGATGAACCCAAAATCTACTAGGAGATTATTGGAAGATGAAGTTTTCGTGAATGAGAGTCATGTACTCGCGACCCCGGCCATACAGTACTCGATAGTCAGGACTGCCTCTCCTACCATCACACGAGAAGAATAAGGTTGGTTTGTGTTTTATTTGTACCTTACAGTGTTTGCCTGTGCTGTATTATACCGATTGTATGACTGAGGTGATATAAGGTTGGAGATCAGTCGTGCTCACCGAACAACTGTATTGATTTTATGCACGTTATAAACTTATAATCCACAGTAACATTACTTCTTCCGTTTTTGTTTTTGTTGCCCAATCAATCTATCGATCCTCTCTTCCATAAAAATATAAGAAAATATGGAGGCCAAGGTGACATTGACCATTTTCTTTGGGCTGGCATTGCTGGTATTATATATCCCCCTAAAAAGAAGTCACGTCAGACATTGAGGAGTTTATATATTTCACTAGTTAGATCTATTTGTATGCAACCATATTATATTTTACATTGAGAAAAAACAAAATACTTCTATTGATGTATGTTTTTATAATTTGGAGAATCGACTATAAGGAAGAATGAAAGCGTTCATCGATTTACAAAGAACGGGTCAAGGAATGCAAGAGTTTTGGATCGTAGTAAATATATTGCATTTACTATGAATTAATTGATTGGACATAATCGAACCAGTTATTGACTCTGTGTATTAGATTGTGCTTACGGTTTTCATGGATTATTTTTTTAACGAAGCAGGTACAGGTAACATCAAACGGGAAACAACATTTAGCGAAGAAAAAAGATTTGAATCAGTAAAATTTGCCTGCAACAAGAAGAAACAACAATGTCATTAACAAAAAAGTCAAGTAAATAAGATAATTTGGACATAAACAAGATTACACATAGGACTTGACAAAACTCAGCAGTTCATTGGACAATATGTATATAGTGCAGTTTTGTTTGTTTCTTGAGCTCACACAGCCAGTGGCGGAGCCAGAAATATTTTTTAGGGGGGTCGATCAAAGTATAATACTAAAGGGCGACAAATAATTAATTATATTGACCCTCACTACTATTAATTTTAACTTTGGTGAGGGGGGTCAATAATGAAAAATCCATAAAATTACATTACAAATATCTATATATACATAATAATTAAAATTTTTTTTTTTGAGGGGGGTCAATTGTACCCCCTCATTAAAGGGTGGCTACGCCACTGCACACGGCCATAGTATTGGTGGATCTGAATCCAGGTTGTACATGATCATTGACATTTTTCTTCCTAGTATGTTGTGATTTATGATGCATGGATACAAATATATTGATAATAACACGACATAATACAGATATGATGATATGGATTTTCCTTGAAATTTTTACATGAGAAGTGTTTAATACGGTGTCTGATATGAGACGATACAACACGACACGACATGACAAAATAAAATAATATTTTTAAAAAATGTGTACACTAATGACAGAGGCTATGATCTTTGTTTCACGGCAACCACCATGCAAATCCAGCACTACGTATGTCCATAAGTACAAAAATTTAAAGATTGAGTATTAAAATGTAAAATTATAAAAAGTTAAGTACTTAAATAAAAAATTCCTCAAATTTTGGGGTGCAAATAAAGATTAACCAATATAAAAGCATACCTCAATAGAAAATTGCAAGAAAAAATAAAATCAATTTTACATGAGAGTTTTTGGTCAACAAAAGTTGGAAAATAGAATATGACCTTTACATTGGAATTTAGTTCGAATCAAATTCAATCAAACTTAATCAATCATTAGATCAATATGTCATCTCTTGACCGACCAAAACTCAACCGAAACTAATATGGTGATGGCTAGTGAAAGAGGGTCGAAGCTTAAGCTTAATCCCGCCTAGAATTTCAACCCACTTCGGCCTAATTTGCCCCCACAAGTCAGTCATCCTTCCTCAACTCACAAGATCAATCGTATTTCCCTTAGATTTTAATCCAACACTCGTTTACTCGTGATTTAGCTTGAGAGTAGAATTATCACAAGCGTAGCATACATATTTACCGCATCCATCCAGCATAAATATACTGCACAAATGTTTACGGGAAATGCCCAACCTTAATACTTTTATTGCTCAACCAAAGTACAAAAGAACACCAAGTTTGTACACAATACACCCTCTAATTTCGTACAAGTCATGGCTAGATTATTAAGCCAAAATCATGTAGTTGACTTCCCCAACTGCTGGGATAAAACAGACGTCCAAAATCCAAGTGTCCAGGCATTTTTCCCAGCCCGAAATTGTCATCTGCCTAGCCTTATCCGGACCCTGCTAGGTGTGCCTAGGACGCACACGTGCGCCAACCGCCTAACGCGCTCTAAGCATCGAGCGCTCTTTTGCCCGTTCCACCTGCCCATTCCGCACGCCAATCTGCCTAAGTTTGCCTGCACATCATCAGGCCAGATTGCTTTATTTCGCTAATACCGAGCCAAATTCTAGTCAGATTCATCCAAATTCCAACTCGTGCACAACACTAAGTTATGCGCGTATTGTGCGCAAAACATGCGCACAGCCTAGCTCGGTGCCCAGCCACCAAGCCATATCTATCCCGCAATCTCCTGCCACGCATCAAATCTTCAAGGACAATAAACTTCTAAGTCATGATGCTCCACCAAGCAAGCATCCTTTCCACCCAGTCAAGACCATCTCGCTTTTCAAGGGGCTAACAGCTGGCTTGTAGGGTTGGAGAGCCCTAACCAATGTAAAACAACATGGAATGCTCATTCATTTGATGTGCACTGTTAACATGTCCTACATTTAAACCAAATTATGTGCTAGTTATTAAATGTTTCAAATTCTCACCTCATCAACTAGCTTTTGAAGTATTTTCAGTTCTTTATTGTTAAGAGGCTGTATTCAGGTTAGGTTACCGTGTATCCTGTTGAAATTTGGGTCGCCGCGTATTCTATTGACACATCGTTAATAAAAATGCTTGACAACCATTAACTAA
Organism: Lippia alba; assembly: GCA_037834125.1. Classification (NCBI taxonomy): domain Eukaryota; kingdom Viridiplantae; phylum Streptophyta; class Magnoliopsida; order Lamiales; family Verbenaceae; genus Lippia; species Lippia alba. The sequence goes on along the minus strand of JBBMKE010124673.1, from coordinate 2,889 downwards.
TCAACGAGATATTGAGGTGAGTGAAGCCAAGAACATGCTTTCACATCAAACAATATAAATTAATAACTAATGAGTAGTTAGATCGAGAACATATTTTCACATACACAAAAACGATAAATTAATGGGATAATTACGAACAACCCTTTGAGGTATGATGAAAATACTAATTCCCCCTGAGGTTTGAGAAATTACGAACACTCCCCCTGAGGTTTACACTCTCTCACAAATTGCCCCAACCATTAATAACGGTGTTAAACTTCGATGACTTCAGAAAAATTATTTTTAAAAATTTCAATCCTACCTATAAGAGGTAAATTGTAATAACACTGAAGATATGATGATATATTTGTAATATTAGTTAAATTTGTAATTTTTAATTTAAAAATTTATAATTTAATATAATATTTATATTTTATCTATAAGTATAAATCGAAATAGATAAATATTTCATGCATGTTTATTCCTTACCTTATGCTTATATTTTAGTTTTATGTATATTTTACATAAGTTTATTTAAATTTATTTGTTTTAGAATAATAAAATTTTTCCGTGGAATAAAAACTATAACAAAACACACCAACATCAATCAATGCACTAGTAAACTAACATAAATATCCATCAGAGTTACTGAAACAAATATTTCAAATGTTGGTAATCCCTAATGGATCTACCTCACATAAAAAGAATAATATTTCAATATAAATATGTATGTCCAATATAAAAAAAAATAAAAATTAGCATTCATAAACACTAAATATCAAATTAGTTCATCATAAAAATATTAAAATATCATTAAGTAGCATTCTTTGAAAGCAAAAAAAAATTAGTTAAAAAACTCAAGTGCTTACATAACCCCCCCCCCCCCCCAAATCACTAACTACTTGTATTAATCTCATTGTCTTTGAATTTTTCTTACATATACCCACTTGAGTTTTAGCATATGAAGGGTAAAATAGTAAAATAACACATTCTGTTAAATTTAACGGAGGAAATAATGGGTTTGGGGGAATTCATAATTTCTAAAACCTCAGGGAAAAATCTGACCTCAAGGGTTGCCCGTAATTATCCTAAATTAATAATACCTCTAGAAAATAATATATTCTCATGGTCCCGATATGTAATAACGTCTGAAATATCAAATCCTAAGTGTCATTACATTATATAATTTAGCAGTCTTACAAAATAGAGATAATGATCTTTTGATATCGAACTATATATTATGGTTTTTGCAATATACGGTATAAACTATTTTAATTTCCAAATCGTTATCCAATAGTTGCATTTGTGACATATCACTATCTAAACTTTTTTTAGTGGTTTTGGCTGAAAAACCACGACATGTGAATATCTATAGTACATACACGTAAGTCGTTTTTTTAGCCAAAACTACTAATTAAAAAACTGTTAGATGGTGGTATATAAAAAATGTAAATATTGGATGATGCTCTGCAAGTCGGAATAGTTTGTACTATAAATTGCAAAAAAGCATAATAGTCCGAATATCAAAAAACAATTTTCTTTACAAAATAATATATTCTCATGCTCCCGATATGTAACATCGTTTGAAATATCAAATCCAAAGTGTCATTACATGACATAGTTTAGCAGTGTTAGTATAATGAGGGCGGCTTGAATTTGAATCCCAGGAAGCACAATTACCTTTAGTAACCTTAAAAAGGTCCAATCAAACTTGAAATTGAATAGAATAATTTGAGGCCAAAAACAAATAGAGAATCCAAATCGAAAACTTAAGGGCCCTATCTAAGATTATAAATCCATAATGAAGATTTATAAACCCTATATAAGACACTTAGTCATCTCCAATTTAGGTGACCATAGACATACACCGTTTCCTCCAAAACAATTTAGTACAGGGGAAAACTCGAGCAATCATCATTATAATATTCCTACAACCATGGAACAAGCTGATCAAGTTGCTGTGACCGTGGTACCATTTCCAGCTCAGGGCCACCTCAATCAGCTTTTGCAGCTCTCCTGTCTCATATCTTCATACTTGTATATTCCCGTTTACTACGTCGGCTCCAGCATCCACAACTGCCAAGCCAAAGTGCGTGTCAACGGCATAAACCCTCTGAACTTGGCCAAGATCAACTTTCATGATCTTCCCACACCAGGGGCGGATCCAGACTTTCTTAATAGCCGGGGCTAAAAACTTTTGTACTTCAATTTATTAAAATAATAATTACTCTAATAATAATTTACAATTAATTAAAATATCCAAATTACATAAGATGTTTTTTATAATTTTTATGAGACACTAAAATTCATAGTTTGTAAGTTTTTTCGATGATTTTTCATTATTTCAATTTCTTTCGCATTTTTTCTCAAAATAAAATTTCATTAATAGATACTAATGTGGTCCTTTGTTATAAAAAAAATTAAAAAAATAGAATTTATTTCGGAATTAAAATATCCACTATCACTAACGGGTACAGTAATTAATTCTTTCTATAAATTATAAATATAAGTTAAAATATAGACCGTTGAATAAAAAAACTATTAAATGTTTTATATATGAAATTAAAATTCGAACTCACAATATTTTATAAAAAAGTAATATGTGTTAAAAATTAGGATTTTTTGTTATGTTGATTCGATAGAATTAAGTTTTTATAAGAATTATCGAAGTGATCTGCTATCTTTTATCTCTCCAGTAGACATTATCTATACAATAAGATACACCACATTAATTTTTCCTGACATAAAAATACAGCAGATTAATTTTTTCCTGAAGTGTTCATTGTATTATAACAAAAATTGCACGCTTTTAATTATTTTCGTATTCGAATTAAACTTAAATTATATATAATATAAATATAAAATATATAACATTCATTATATATATTTATTTTAGGGGGATTAGTTGGG
>JBBMKE010124564.1:0-16303 GCA_037834125.1 Lippia alba | reverse complement strand
AAGATTGTCTGTGATTACATAAGGAAAAGTCCAAAGCGGATATTACAATCGGCTTTCTAGGGCACTATTCCTAACAAAAAGAATAATTAACTAAAGAAATACAATGGACTATTAAACTCACGAACGAAGAATGAAACCCTAACCTCAACATAGTACGCTCCAAAAACCGTCATTCCACTCTGTCATAAGCTTTACTCATATCCAGTTTAAGAGCTAAACAACCTTCAGCATCCTGCCTCTTATTTTTGATAAAATGGTTAATTTCAAATGCACAAAGGACATTATCAGTAATAAGTCTTCCGGGACAAAAGCACTCTGGGAAGGAGAAATAACCACTTTCAAAATCGGTTTAAGAAGAATAGAGATAGCTTTAGAGGTAATTTTATACATAACGTTGCAGAGACTAATCGAACGTAAATCAGACATGCTTTTGGGATTTTCGATTTTAGGAATAAGCACAATATTAGTCTCATGTATAGTCTAATCATACCGTCCACAATTCAAAAACTCCAAAGTACAATTCACAATATCATCATGAACGAAAGTCCAAAATATTTGAAAGAAAACAGGTGGCATACCGTCCGGCCCAGGGGCCTTCAGGGGGGACATGGACTTCAATGCTTTCTCAATCTCTAGAGAAGTGTACGGGGCAAGCAGCATTTCATTCATTTCCCTCGTCACCCTTTGCTCAACGTGTATCAGCGTGCTATCAATCTCCTCCGTCGAAGCCTGATTAGTTTCAAATATCTTCCCAAAGTAATCCTCGATCACTGTTTGTACCTCCTCCTGCTTGGTGCGATAAATTCCCTCCCCATCCCATAAGCCTTCTATCTTATTCCTCTTCTCTCTATTTTTTGGTTCTGGAGAAAAAATAGTTTGTATTTTTGTCCCTTTCTGCCATCCAGTGCGCCTTAGCCTGTTGTCTTCACCACGCTTCTTCCCTTGCATACCACTCCCCTATTTTCTTCCTGAGAGTTGCCTCCTCTTTTTTTGTCTCAATAGTAATGGTACCCCTTTTAATTTTGTGTAATTTGTCCTCAATTTTTCCGATTCTATTTATGGGATTCCCAAACTTGTCCGTTGCCCAGTCAAGAAGTTCGAATTTGCAATTTTTAATTTTTCTCCAAGCTACGGCTGACCTAAGCTCATCTACCGGCTATCTCCAACAATTTTCTACCACCCTTGTGCAATCCGGATCCCGCAACCAAGCCGATTCAAACTTGAAAGAGTTTCGAACAATATTTCTGTTTCTAACCGCGACTTGAAAGCGAAGTTGGAGGAGAATGGCCATATGGTCGGATGTATTAGCCTCCACATGCTAGACCGAATAAGATGGAAAGCGATTCTTCCACATCCGATTCCCTACTGCTCTATCCAACCTACATTCAATCGTAAACGGAAACAGACTATTATTTGACCACGTAAACTTCTTTCCTTTGAACCCTAAATCTGTCATATTACCGTACCACATCCAATACCTGAACTGTCTCATCTGGTGTAGAGGTTGTGGTAATCCACCCAGCTTCTCATCTCCCCACATTATTTTATTGAAATCACCTACAACCAACCACGGTTCCCGCTGGTCCCTTCTTAAACACTGCAGCAGATTCCATGTGATATATCTTTTAGTGGCTTCCGGATGTCCATAAATATAGGTAAGGTGCCAACTACTTTGTTCTCCAGGCATACATACCATAGTATCAAAGTGGTATTTCGAATAGCTAAGCAATTCCACCATAACCTCCTTTCGCCAAAACAGTGCTAGACCCCCGCTCCTCCCAACCGCTTCCACATTTAAGCCATTAAAACCCCATTTATTCATAAGGGACTGGATTCTGAACATTTTGCTCTTAGTCTCCGAAAGAAAAACTAAACCAGGGTCGAATTTATGGAAGAAACCTTCCAACTCGTGATCTGTCCAGGCCCGACCTAAACCTCGATAGTTCCAGGCGAACATGTGATGCCCAGATCGTTCGATCGTACAGGTATGTTGTGTGTGGTATTAATTGTGCAATCTAAATTTAATTAATTATTTAATTACGTGATTCATATTGTTAATCTTTGAATTATTTGCTAATGTGATGTAATTGAATAAGTGATTATGTATTTTGATTGAATTATTTGAACGAATGTATTACGTGCGCATGAATGACGTGATCGCGTGCCGATTCTTTGTGTTTTGAGTTCGAAATTTTGTGAATTTTGAGTATGTTGTGTGTTTACGTGTTATGGATGAAATTACGTGTTCTCTATATTTTTCCTACCTCAACCAACCATCCGAAATTGCCCAGAACCCAACCCACTATCCTAATCCCGAATGTAATGACCTCCTTTCACTAAATTAGCCATAACTTCTTCATTTTAAATCCGAATTGGGTGATTCTTGGACCCACATGCCCCTTACTTACTCCTCTATCCGCTAATAACCTTTTCACTCCAAAATTAATCTCCAAAGTTTGAGAAAGAAGCAGAAAAACCGAGCCACATTCAACCCCAAGAGAAAACCTACTATTTCATTATCTCCAAGAGTTCAATCACCCTTATCTCTTTCCCTCTTCACAAGGTGAGTTTAGATTATTGTATGGCACTCCTTCCTTTTTATTTTAAGTGCTTGAATGCTGTTGTTGGTGAAGGCATGATCTTGGTATGGGATTTGATGAATAGTTAGGTTTTGAGGTGAAATTGTGATCATATGCATTCCTTGGAGTTATGTATGATTTGAAGCATGATTGTTGGTCCTTATTGCCTCCTCTTTGTGTTTATGAACTTGTATTTTGTGGTAGATGAGCATTGAATAAGTTTCCATTAATGAGGGTTTGAAAGAAATTGGAAGAAAATGTGGTTTATGCATTATTTGATCATTATTTGATTTCGTTGTGTTTTGGTGCATGAAAGGGAGTTATTTTGTGTGGTTTTTATGGACTAAATTGATTGGATACTTTTCCTAAGTGTTGAGTTGAGTTTTGGGAGAGATCAGCCCTGGTTTCCCCTGTTTTTATTGCTGATACGTGAAGGTCGCAGCCGCAACCGAAATCAGTGCAATTTTGGTAGCCGTCGTGACCCTTTGTAAACTTTTGGATTTGAACTGGTCGCGACCGCGACCAGAATTAGTTCATTTTTGGTCTCGGCGGTGGCCTCATTTTGGGCTGCTCTCGAGATTTTGAAAATTGGCCGAAAATTAGCATAAAACCTGAGGTAGCGGCCACTACCATTTTATGAAGGGCCGCGACCCTCTCACATGCAAGCATAAAAATTGATTTTTCAACTTGTTTCGCATGGTTTCTTCGGCTCGTTTTTGGTTCATACACTTCACTAACATGTCATATAGGATCATATAATGTGTTCTATGATCTTCCATGATCTTGATTAAATATTTTTCGAGTTTGGAACGAACGTGCATTAAATGCTCCTTTATGTGCATGAATGTTTTGCTGCTTGGAATATGAACCTTAAATGCTTGTTTCTTCCTATCCTTGTGATTCTTCTGATTTATTTACATCTTGAGTTGTGTATTATGCAAGCTATTGAAGAATTTTGCCTTGAATTGAAGTGATATATGAAAGATAAGCATTTGAACGAATACGAACAAATCAAAGAATGAAAGAATGATTGAAATTGTGCTTGAATGCATCTCATTGGCATTGATTTGACTCTATATGCATCTCATATCATACTTTAGCATTGCCGAGCATCTTAATTGGTCATTTGTGTCTCACTTCAGTTTTCTTGCATATATCCGGATTTGTTCGGAGATGAGGCCGCTCTTTGAGGTTTCTCTTGCTCTTTTTGGCTTTCTATGTGGGTTTCTCTACTACCAGTTAAACGACCCTAATAGAAGCCAATGTGAAATGTTTTGAAACTAAAACTATAAGTATTTAGAGTCGTTTTCTAGAGTAAATGATTGCAAACGTAAAGCCTTTATTTTATAAACCCTACCTAAGTTTTGGCGAGAAAGAATGGATGCACAGAATGGGGCCCGGGGGCTTAGTGTGAGTGGCTAACTGAGGAGGCAAGGGCCGATGGAGATTCCTCATACGAGTCCCACCAATGAACGGTGCAACTAGACCTCATTGGAGATAGCGAGGGATAGCCGCTGAGTGCTATTTGGGGATTCATATACCCCTCTTGGTCAATGCATGGGTGCCCGGGATTTGCAATCCTGCCACCAAATTGGAGGAAGAAGGGTAAATGCTTGTTTGTGCACAAAAGAAAGAAAGAATGCAAGAAAGAAAGAATGAACGAATGTTTAATGAATTACATGAGGTGGCGGAAGGAGAATTATGCATGCCCCCTCGCCGAGCTTATAATGACCTAATGAAAAGAATAGTTATAATCCCTTGAGTTGATTTCTCCCTTTTGCCCACTTGGGAACTTGGTTCTAAAACCTCACTTGGGATTATAACGTGTATGTGAATGTTTATTTACTGCTTTATATATATTGTAAGCCCCATTTTTATTACCCACCAGTCTCTTTTAGATTGAACCCGGTTGGTTTTTAGGTTTTGTGTAGGTTAGGTAGAACTAGGCGGGAATTCGATTCCTAGGTCTTGGATTTGTCTCTAGCTCTTCCTTGAACACTATCATATCCATTTATTTACTTTTGTATTATCGAATTGTACGCCCGTGGCGCTTAATTATGCACTTGAGGCTACGAACGCCATTTCATATGAATTATGTGAATTTTGTAGAGCCCGTGGCTCACTTGTACATGATTGTATATAATGTTATGCTTCCGCATTTATTGTTCTTTATGCTCTGATTTATGTTTGATTAGTTCAAGGGTTAACCTGCCTAGCCTAGAGTGTGTGTAAGTCCTCGTTCTCCGAGATCTAGCTCGTGTATAGATTGTCCTCACTTGTACATGATCTAGCTCGTGTATGCGGGTAAGGTCTCGGTGCGGGGCGATGTGGTGTCACGCGCCAGGTGCTACATCCCTTGAGTGGTATTAGAGCCACGGGCTGCAAAACCCTGGCTTTTGAGTCATGTGGGTCTGTCTAGGTCGTTCGGCTTAGGGACTACTTGTCAATGTGTTGTATTTTGCATCTTTTACGTGCTTATATGCCTTAATTGTTGAACTTTGAGTGATTTAAATTGCATTGTCATGCATAGACTAAAAGAGCACGCATTTTCTGTGTTTGTTTTGACAGGATGCCTCCTCGTCGACATAAAGAGGTGGGAAGGATACGGGAGCTCATCCAATGTGAGTCCCGGGAGAAGGCTCGTTGTACGCTTACACTTATTCAAGGAAAGGCTTGCACTTAGTGTGAGAGCACGAGGATTGTTCTTGACGCCTCCGGAAAAGAGGTCACTTGGGAAGTTTTTGTCCTAGAATTTAGGAAGAAGTTCATCCCTCTCGCATAGACAAGGAATTTATGGATTTAAAATAAGGAAGTAGGACTTTCTCCGAGTACATAGTGGAGTTTGAGAGGCTATCCTTCTATGCCCCGAATATTGTCAATGATGACTCCCACAAAGCTATGCAATTCGTGGCGGGTTTGAGGCCGGATATTCAAGAGTCTTTGGAAGCCGTCAACACAAGCACGTTGGCAAAGGCCACTTCTAAGGCCTTTAAAGTGGAAGATACGGTAAATGCAAGGAGCGTTTTATACCGGCAAGGATTAGGATCAAGTTCGGGTTTTAAACCCAAAAGGAAGTCGGTGAACACTTTGGCTCCCCCAGAAAAAGGGCCATTCAAGAATCCGTGCTAAGGAGGGCCAGCACCATAAGCTCCCCGATCTCCTAAAGCTCCAAAGAATATTGAGGATCGGAAGAGCAAAGCTCCGTACATGTATTGAAAAGGTCCCACACATTCCTACAATACTTGCCGCAAAAGATTGGGACTTTGCTTGATATGTGGAAAAGGGGATCATATGGCCTTTACGTGCCCCGATAAGACTCTTGGATATCAAGTTAGAGCTCAGAGGCCACTCTTTGAGGTTTCTCTTGCTCTTTTTGGGTTTCTAGATGGGTTTCTCTACTACTAGTTAAACGACCCTAATAGAACCTAATATGAAATGTTTTGAAACCAAAACTATATATAAGTATTTAGAGTCATTTTCTAGAGTAAATGATTGCAAACGTAAAGCCTTTATTTTATAAACCCTACCTAAGTTTTGGTGAGAAAGAACGAATGCACAGAATGGGGCCCAGGGGCTTAGTGTGAGTGGCTAACCGGGAAGGCAAGGGCCGACGGGATCCCTCATACTAGTCCCACCAATGAATGACGCAACTAGGCGTTGTTGGAGATAGCGAGGGATAGCCGCTGAGTGCCATTTGGAGATTTGTGTACCCCTCTTGGTCAATGAATGGGTGGCCGGGCCTTGCAAACCCGCCACTAAACCAGAGGAAGAAGGGTAAATGCTTGTTTGTGTACAAAAGAAAGAAAGAATGATTGAAAGAAATAATGAACGAATGTTTAATGAATTACACGAGGTGGCAGAAGGAGAATTATGCACGCCCCCTCATCGAGCTTATAATGACCTAATGAAAAGAATAGTTATAATCCTTTGAGTTGATTTTTCCCTTTTGCCCGCTTGGGAACTTGGTTCTAAAACCTCACTTGGGATTATAACATGCATGTGAATGTTTATTTACTAATTTATATATATTGTAAGCCCCGCTTTTGATACCCACCAGTCTCTTTTAGACTGAATCCGGTTGGTTTTCAAGTTTTGTGCAGGTTAGGTGGAGCTAGTCGATAATTCAAGTCCTAGGTGTTGTATTTGTCTTTAGCACTTCCTTGAACACTATCATATCCATTGATTTACTTTTGTATTATCAAATTGTATGCCCCGTGTATGCACTTGAGGCTGAGAAGGCCATGTTATATGAATTATGTGAATTTTGTAGAGCCCGTGGCTCACTTCTTTATGCTCTGATTTATGTTTGATTAGTTCAAGGGTTAGCCCGCCTAGCCTAGAGTGTGTGTAAGACCTCGTTCTCTGAGATGTAGCTCGTGTATGGATTGTCTGTTTCATATGCGGGTCGGGTCTCGGTGTGGGGGGATGTGGTGTCCCGCGCTAGGTGCTATAGAATGTGATTTTCGATCAAATATTCCGACTAAAAAATATGATTTTATGGGAAAAAATGAAGTTGGTTCGTGCAGATGATGATCGGACGACACGGTTCCCGAGTCTATGAGTGGCTTAACAATCTCTGTCAAATCTGGGTTTTGAAGGGAGATTTAATTATGCTTTCCTTATCTCGTTTCTTGTTTCTTTAATACATATATTATAGTACTAGCATACTTACTAACATGATTTGAATCTAGGTTGGTGTGGATTATTTCTCTAGAGGATTTCTGCTTTGGAATCTCGAAGAAAGAACCAATCAACAAAAGGGGATTCATGCCACATGAAGAGCGTTTGAGGGCGGCTCAATACACTTCAAGAAAATTTCAATTAATGTAAGTTTCTTGAAACTACTATCTCAGTACGATAATCGAGAGTTCCCCGATTTTTCTTGTTGGAAAAATTTTAATTTCGCTGCATTTACCTCTTGCTGTTTCCAATAATAACACCCTAAACAATGATGCCACATCCCCCACACTGTAATCTAAACTCAGCCAAGGAATTGTGGTCCAATCCTGAATTCATATCACAGTGAGAGGGAGACAACACACTCACTAGGCTAGGCGGATCTAAACCGAACAACGAACAATAGAGTACGCGGAAGCAAATAAACAGAATAGATCAACAACAGTAGCGGAAGCATACATATAATCAATCAACGATAAATCAACATCGAAATAGTACTGCACAAGGCTGAATATAAATCCTATACCACATAAGGCCAAATCATCTAGTATAGTACCAACATTAATAAACAATATCTCCAAGTGCATAAAGTAAAAGAGTACAATAATACCAAAGTATGAAAGTAAGTAAATGCGACAGACTCAATGAGAACAACGAAATGCAGACTCCGAGACTCACATCAGCCTAGCTCAGAAACCTGCAACTAAAAGATTAACAAGGAGGGGTCAGCCAACTGACTGGGTGAGGGGGCTAACACACACCCATAGTAAGTATATATAGAGCAAAGCACAGTAAAAGTTAGGACTCATGAACCTTCCTAGGGTTTTGCACACTAAAATAGTTGAAAACACCCAAAAGTACATATAAGTTTAGAAAATAATTTTATAAAGATCCTACCCAGTTTCACAAGTCACAATTAGGACAAGAAAGTCATATGCTCGGCAAGTTCATGCTTCCAACCTCAACACTTCAGGAAAGTACAGAAAACAAAACATAATTCAATCCAACTACAACACAAAATGACAGAAAGGGCTGGCCTACCCCCTTCGTCCAGGACAGGATATTCCTTAGGGCGAAGCTATCCCACAAGAGTCCTCCCCGACTTTACAAGCTGAAAGCTCGAGATACCTCACCTTCCTACAGCACGGGTCACGTGAACATATCTCAAAAGTGGGGTTAAGTATAAAAGTTCAACCGACGACCCTTGCCGTCCTGGTCTCTCCTCGGTCCCAGTCTCTCCTGGATCTACAGTCAGAACAAGACAGTACAGTTGCCAATTTTTGTGGCCAGATCTCGCAAAGTAATTAGGACAGTACAATTTTCCAAACGTCTTACATATACCTTCATAATAGTTTTCCAAAGCCAAAGGTGGCTTACAAGATCATAAACATATCATATTCAACATGTAATAGAGCATAATATACTTGTAAGCAGGGATTGGAAAACAGCATATAAAGGCCATAGGTCCCGCTATACAAAACTTAAACCTCACCTCAAGCAAAGTAGAGTCTGAGAGTGTGAAGGGCCAAACACTCTAAACCTCGGGCTCACCTGCACCTCCAAACTCTGAAATAAGATAGACAGGAGCCCAGACTTACACTCTGTTTGTACCAAACGAGACACACGACATGCAAAAGATGAATGTTATGCTATCATGGTATGAACTGTACATTCAGAGCACATACCATAATTCCATATAATTCACCAAATCATGCCAATAACGAAGTATTAAGGTTCACAAATGCATATGAGATCATATTAGAACATATAAGTCACAAATCAACTCAAACCGATCATAGAAACGAAATAAAGCAAAGTGAAAAGTGTTCCAGACTCTCCAAAATGGTCGTTCCCATACATAGAAGGGCTGAGGACAGTCCTTCCCTGGGCTGCCTGAGCGAATACGGGAACGGCAATTCCCAGCTCAAGGCTGGGATGGGAACCGTCATTCCCATTCTCCCGAGTGATGTCATCGAGTCTGGGAAGGGCCGTTCCGGCACCAAAGCCAAACACAGAACGGCCGTTCCAGCCCCAAATCAATGCAGAACAGTTCCAGTTTCGAACAACTTTGGGAAGAAGACAACAATGGCTTTCCAAAGCCAATTTTCCACCAAAATCAACAAAAAAGCTTCACCATAATCACATATATGAACACATAACTCATGCTTAGCACATAGATATCAATTTCCCCAAGTTTAAGAAGGATTTTGCCCCCAAACCTCCCAAACCCAATTTCATGAAACTCAAACTAAAAATCATGGAGATGCATTCCTTGCTCTCTAATTTGAATTCTCTGTAACTAATAGCACATAAGGAGCAATTAGATCAACAAAGCATGCTTAAGAACTCAACGATTCATCATCAATCACAAGTTGGGCATAAATACCAATTTCTCTACATTCAACATTCAATCACCAAACTCAAGCTCAAAACCAATAATAGAATTCGGATCTTACCTCGATTATTGATAAAAATAAGGAAAGGATGATATAAGCTCTCTTGAAGAAGATGTGATCCAAAGCTAGATTTTCTCTTGAAGCTCTTCCCAAAGATCTCCCTCTTGAGGCTTGTGTGAGGTTTTGAAATGAAGTTGAGAGAAAGTGGATCTTGAAATATATAGCGGTAGATAAGTTTTCGATTTTAGGTCAAGATTGGGGATTTCGGTCTAAAGTTTATTCTCGAGCTAAGTAAACCCGATAAAAAGGCTTTATGATAAAAATGGGTTCCAAATGGTGTGAAATAATTCCTAATGGGCCTGGATTTATGAAACAAACCTAATGGTAGTGTCGGAATTCGGATTCGAATTCTCGAACTCATATTGGTCCGAACGACCCATAACTTGCTTAACTTAAATTAGGCCCAAAATACATATAGACCTAAGTCCTATTTCAAATATCGATTCCTACAACTAGGTTAAATTCCAAGTTGCCATGCAAGAATTCATATTTATTCTTTACTCATTTTAATCGATTAAGACACGTAGTTACCCAATGTTGGAATTAAACACGTAATTACATAATTTAAACTCTCTTGTGAGGTACACCTGGGCGATGCATCGAATGGGGCATCATACGCAGCCCCAATCGAGCCTGCCAATTCGCGGTGCTGGCCAAGCCTGTCGATGCTTGTGGATGTGCGATGTGTTAAATATATTATATTTACAGAAAGGTTGACTAAATTTTCGTAATTAGGGTGATAGGCCGATTTGGTGTGATTCTTGTTCCCTTGTACATTCTTTTATATACTTGGCAGTGTATTGTAATCAACACTAAGAAAGAAAGAAAAGATGATGAATACAAAACCAATGCCCCAATTTCCATGTCTTAACATGGTATCAAAGTAGGTTGAGATTCTAGGACTCAGAAATTAACCTCATCATCAGCCCTACCCTTTCCCAATACCAAATCAGCCACAAATCAAGGAAAAGAACCCAAACAGAACAGGAAAGATGTCGAACAATACCAACAACAGCCAAGAATTGGCACTTCAACTTACCTAACATCAAATCGTATTCAACCCCGATAATTTGTCAATTGGAATCAAATTGAACAATGACAATTATCTGGTATGGGCTCGGTTAATGAAAATGGTCATCGAAGGAAAGGGATGCCGCTCACACATAACCGGCACCCCTTCGGCCCCAGACAAATTTGACCCAAAATAAGATCAATGGGAATAGATCGATCAATAGGTTTTTAACTGGATTATTCAAAATATGGAGGTGAGCCTAATCAACAACGTTCTCCAATATCCAACCGCCAAGGCGTTGTGGGATGGACTCGCAACCACCTATGGCAGCGGCGAAGACCAGTTGCAGCTCTTTAACCTTCACCGAAGGGCGAACACCCAGAAACAAGGAAAAGACAGCCTCGAAGAATTTTGGAACAAACTTCAAGCCATCTGGATGTCTATAGATCGAAAATATCCTAACCCAATGAAGTGTGCTGATGATATCAAAGCTTTTAACCAAATTACCCAAGAGTAGCGACTCTATCAATTTCTCACCATAATTCATGAGAGATTCGATTCCACCAGGAGGGATATTTTGAAATCAGAACTCAAACCAGTCGTCGAGTCGGGGTGCGCTACCATTCACCAGGAAGCCGCACTCCTCCAGATCTTAAAAATGGCGATTGGAGATGACGATGAGACTAGGACAGGCAGAATCGGATCTGGGCTTATAGTCCGGAAAAAGTGGGGTAGTCAGAGTGGGCCATACTGAGGTGCCATCGGCCGTGGAGATAGCGCCGGACACCGATCATCATCGTGTGACAATAAATCGGATCTGCTGTGCGATGTCTGTGGGAAGCCAAGACATACTAAGGAATAATGCTTTGAAGTAATAGGCTACCCGGATTGGTGGGAGGGCCACCGAAAAACCTCTACCACCGAAAAGCCGATGAGAAGCAGTGGAAATCGACAGGTTCACATCGCTGTCAGCGGCGGAAAGGAAGGGGGTTCCGGCGGCGACGTCGCAGCAAGCAACACCCGAGGAGTTGCCGGTACAGCGGCTGTAGACGTTGGCCACCACAATGCCATCTTCACTTCCGGCGGCAACGGTGAGATAAATGGCGGAAACCCAAAAGCGCAGCAAAGAGAGTCGGGCACAACAGGTATCGGGTTTGGGAGTTATGCCCCAAACCCCCAAACCCTTAAGAAATGTGTTTTTCTTGCCCAATCCAACATTAAAAGCTCTAAATGTATTATTGATTGCGGTACCACTGATTCGATGACGTTGGATCAATCTGATTTAATTGATCCGATTGAACCGACGACATCTTCTATCGAAACTGCAAATGGTAATTTGATTTATGTAGAAAAAGAGGACTCAATTTGTCTCACACCAAGATTGAAATGAAACATTATCTCTACATGCCATCTTTGTCCTATAAATTGCTGTCTATGAGTCATTTAACGAAGGAGTTGAATTGCATGGTTCTGATTTATCCTCGATTTTGTTTAATACAGGATATTCATATGAAGAAGATAGTTGGGCGTGTACTAAGAAGGAAGGATTGTATTATGTTGATGAAGTTCACAGTCCGTCGAAGGCACTTCTATCAGCAGAAAAGGCATCAACTCAACTTTGGTTATGGCACATGTGTCTTGGTCATCCTTCTGTTGGGTATTTGCGAATATTGTTCCCTTCTTTATTTCAAAATAATCCAGAATTGAACTTGATTGAAACCCAGTAATACAAAATAATCCTTTTAAGAGCCATAGAGCTTGATTGAAACCCAGTAATACACGAGTTGAGAATGTGTTTTCTTTTGTCCATTCGGATGTTTGGGGACCGTCCCCGATTTCAAATCACAATCAGTTTTGCTACTTTGTACTATTTGTTGATGATTGCTCCCGTATGGCTTGGGTTTATTTTTTACGACATAAATCTAAAGTTTGCAGTACCTTTGTGGCTTTCTTTATAATGATCCAAACTCAGCTCAACAAAAATATTCAAGTACTCCGATCGGATAATGGCAAGGAATTTGTTAATCAGGAGATGAACACTTTTTTCTAAGAACATGGCCTTATCCACCAGACTAGCTGCCCAAACACCCCCCAAAAAAAGGTGTTTCTGAGAGGAAAAACCGCACCATTCTTGAGATAACTCGGGCCCTTCTAACCGAGTCCAATGTCCCAAACCACTTTTGTCCAGAAGCAGTGCCTACTGCTACATACCTCACAAATAGATTACCAACCCAAATCCTCAATCACTAAACTCCACTATCCGTACTCCAAAAACAAACCACTATACCACCCCACTAAGCCCTACCTCCCCGGATCTTCAGTTGTTCCGTATTTGTTCATATCCTTAGGGTATATCGGAGTAAACTTAATCCTTGTGTCGTTAAGTGTGTATTTGTGGGATATGCCCCTCACCAGAAAGGGTACCAGTGTTATAACCCAATCACGAAAAGAATGCATGTCACTATGGATTATGACTTTGTTGATACCGAATATTTCTTCCTTACCCATTCACGGGTTCAGGAGGAGAGTCAGAGTGAACCCTTATCCTGGCTACACTATCTAGATTCGATCTACATAGAAGCTCTTAGTACCACCATCTCCACGCCCAATGAGTCTCCTCCGCATGATGTCCAAGATGAGGTAATAGAAGCTCCAAACTCTCCTCTTTCTGATATTCATAATTATGATATCGCAAACACTGTTGATATTATTTTTGAGGATGTAACAACTAGTTCCAGATATCATCTGCCACAATGGAGTACTAGAGGGGTACCACCACACCGATACTCCCCAGAACGTACATCTCGATCATCTAAGTATCCCGTAGGGAACTTAGTCAGGAGTTGCGAAGGCCTTTCTTGGGAACCTTTGCATAGAAGTCATTCCTAAAACCACACAAGAAGCCAAATAAATAAAGAATGAGAGGAGACGATGGAAACAAAAAATGAGTGCACTGGAAAAGAATGGAACTTGGAAAAAGTGTCAGTTGCCCAGTGGAAAGAAGCCTATTGGATGCAAGTGGGTGTTCACTATAACACAAAAAGCAGATGGGTCTGTTGAGCAGCACAAAGCCCGGCTAGTACCAAAGGGGTACACTCAGACGCATGGACTTAACTACTCTGAGACCTTCTCCCCGGTAGCAAAGTTAGACACCGTTCGAGTACTTCTATCGGTTGCAGCAAATAAGGATTGGCCTCTTCATCAGTTTGATGTGAAGAATGTTTTTCTGCACGGTGACCTGTTAGAAGAAGTTTATATGGAGCCTCCTCCTGGTTTTTTGGAGGAATTTGGAAAGGGGGAGGTTTGCAAACTCAGAAAAGCTCTTTATGGCCTAAAGCAGTCGCCACGAGCGTGGTTCAAATGATTCACTCTGGCAATGCAATGGTATGGGTATACTCAAAGCAATTCTGATCACACTTTATTCTTGAAGAAATAGGGGGAACTGATTACGTGCTTGATCATCTATGTGGATGACATGATCATAACGGGAAGCAATGCTGAAGAGATGGACAAACTGAGAAGGAATCTCATCAAGGAATTTGAGATGAAAGATTTGGAGGATTGAAATACTTTCTCGGAATCGAAGTCCTGCGATCAAAGAAAGGTATATTCATATCCCATAAAAATTATGTTATGGACTTATTGGCTGAAACTGGTATGTTGGATTGCAAACTGGTTGAGACACCGATATAGGTGAATCACAGGTTAAAAATAGAAGAAAATGGGGAACCGACTGAAAAAGAGCGGTACCAACGATTGGTCGGTAAGCTCATTTATTTATCTCATATGAGACCTGATATTGCATATGTCGTGGGAGTCGTGAACCAGTTTATGCATCAACCTCAAAAGAACATATGGAAGCAATGACGGGCATCCTTCGATATCTGAAGGGAACGAGTGGGTTGGGCATTATGTTTGGAAAACATGGTTATCTCGACATCGAGGCTTATACCGATGCAAATTGGGTAGGAAATCCGAATGATAGGAGGTCCACTTCTGGACATTTTACACTTATTGGGGGGAATGTAGTAACTTGGCAGAGCAAGAAACAAAAGTTTGTGGTGTTATCCAACGCAGAAGCAGAGTTCAGGGACATAGCGAAAGGAGTAGCCGAACTAATTTGGCTAAGAAAGTTAATGACTAAAATTGGTATAGCTCCTTCAGGACCGAGTCCTTTAAGATGTGATAACAGAGCATCGATTAGCATCTCTAAGAATCCTGTTCAACATGACAGGACGAAGCATGTGGAGGTGGATAGACACTCCATCAAGGAAAAACTGGAAGGTTAGACCATCACAATCCCATTCGTGAGATCGTAAGATCAATTGGCGGATATACGGACTAAAGCAGTCAACAGGCAACTATTTCAAGCAACACTGAGCAAGTTATGGATCGACGACTCGATCACTTAACTTAAGGGGGAGTGTTAAATATATTGTATTTATGGAAAGGCTGATTCTTGTTCCCTTGTAAATTCTTTTATATACTTTGTAGTGTATTGTAATCGACACTAAGAAAGAAAGAAGAGATGATGAATACAAAACCAATTCCCCAATTTCCATGTCTTAACACTGTGAGGCCACGATCGTTCAATCATACAGGTATGTTGTGTGCGGTACTAATTGCTTGATTAAAATTCATTGAATTATGTATTTAAGTGAATTATTTGTCATTACTTGAAATATTTGACAAGGCGATTTAAATGATTTACGTGATTTAATGGATTGATTGAATTATTGGAACGAATGTATTACGTGCGCATGAGTATTTAATCACGTGTCTTTTCTTCGTGTGTGAAATTTGAAATTTTAATCGATTGCTTGAGTTCTTGATTTAAATAGGGATTTATTTGACGTGCATGCGATCGGAACGAGCCCTTGTTACCCTAAAATGAGAAAATTGAGCCTTAAACGTACACGTACCTAAAATGCACACCTAGAGACCTAAACCTATACCCTATACCCCACTTGCACACTCCCTCTCTCCTCCCCTCTTCAGCCACCGAACCCCCTCCCTCTTTCCCCACACTTAACATATTTCTTCTTCAACCAAGAGAGAAAGAAAGAAGGCTCCCCCCTCCATTCCACTATTGTTGCTATTACCAAGCTCAAGACACCTCTCTTCTTGCAGAACTCATCAAGGTATTTGCATATTTAGAATCCTTGCATCTTAGTGATCATTTCCATTTATGTATTGCAAGCATTCTCCATGGCAAAGCATGATTGGGAATTATGTGAATAGTAAGGGTTTAGGGCCATATGTGAATTCTTGTGTTAGCATGACCTTTGATGGATTTTATTACTTCTTCCTTGTTCCTTGAATGCATATTTATGATTCTAGGGGTGTATTTTACATGGTAGTTGGCTAGGGAAGTAATTGCCATTAATATTCATTGAGGTTTTGGGTGAATTTGGGGACTTTTTGCACTTCTATGCATCTCCTTGCTTCTATATGCATACTTGATGTTGGTTGTTGCCATTTCTTGATAAATGATTGGAATTCTTGGTTAGAACTTGTTTGGGGGATAGTCTTGCCTTTATGTTTGAGGAAGGTTTGGTTAGGGGAATGCTTGATTATAT
>JBBMKE010124026.1:0-16324 GCA_037834125.1 Lippia alba | reverse complement strand
TTAAATACTTGCAGCTGGCTAGAAGTTATTAGAGTCACGGTACGGATCCATCCCTAAATATTACATATAACAAATGCAATGTAGTTTCACATTTTTCACTGTTTGCAGCAATTAGGTTTAGTGCAAAAAGATTCAAAATACGTGTACTTCACGCTTGTTTTAGATATGATTTACCGGGATAAAAAGGGAAAATTGTTATCCTTAATTCTTAAGAAGTTGAAAAATAGGGGGTATTTTAGCACCGAAAAGAAGAACTAGGGATTGGAAAGAATTTAGCATAAATAAAGTAGGACATGAGTGACGGAGGCCGATATTAGATGTATCTAAAGTCATCGATGAAGGGCCAATGCTGGAGGTATCTATAGCCTGACTAACGAACTTGAAGATGGAGGGCCGATGCTGGTAGTATTTATAGTCGAGAATTTTACAAATACTGCCTATTTATTTGATAATTAGGAAATTTAGTTGCATGTCCATCCAAAGAAGTTTATGAATATCTCCTATGGAGTAATTCAATTATAAAAAAAATATTATTAGTTAAGAAATTATAAAAACTAGACCGAGCAGTAGGTTGTAATTCTTCAAGATATTTTTTCTAATCCTTTCTCGAACTTTAAGGGGTTTTTTACCCCCTAATTATGAGAAAATTTTTATAATTGAATTAAACTTTAGATGCAGTGGATTAATTCGCAATTATTCCAACGATTTATTATGTATATATAACAGTCCCATGTCAATGTTGTATTATTAACTAACATATAATTACACGTGAATCAACTTGCACGAATCAGCCCTGACTTTGTGCTGGGGACTACAATGAAATTCTTTATAGCTCTGAAAAATTAGGTGGCGGCACCCGGCCTCCTGGACAAATGCAAGCTTCCCACGAATATATTGAGGACTGTAACTTAGTTGATTTGGGGTTTGTGGGTAATAAGTTCACTTGGAGTAACCAGAATATTTTCCCTCATACAGTTCATGAGAGACTTGATCGAGGTTTGGACAACGCTCTTTGGATGCAGAAGTTTCCTAAACACCGTGTTTGTCACCTCTCGGCTGCCGCTTCTGATCATGTCCCTATCTTGATTGAGTTGTGTCATTCTTTTAGTAAGCCAATGCTAAGCCACGCCAGTTCCGATTTGAAGTCATGTGGTTAAGACATGATGACTGTGAGAAGGTGATCTCTAGTGCCTGGACTCAAGATTCTTCAAAAGCCAGCACTGAAAATGCTTTGGAAAAGATTAACAAGTGTAGAGATGATCTTTCAAGATGGTCTAATTGTGAATTTGGTGCTCCTAAGAAGAGAATTACAGAACTGGAGAAATCTTTGCTCAAACTACGCAATGGGCGTATTACGACGGAGTCGAAGATGAAGGAAAAAGACTTAAGGAGAGAGATTGAGGAATGACGTGCAAGAGAAGAAGTGATGTGGCAGCAACGAGCAAAGTCTCATTGGCTTAAAGAAGGAGATAGGAACACTTCGTATTTTCATTCAAGAGCTAATAACCGAAGAAAAAAGAACACTATTGAGCGCATTAAAAATGAGAATGGGGAGTGGCGTGGCACTGAGGCCTCCATGAGATAGGTGGTGGAGGACTATTTTAGTTCTATTTTCTCTTCGAGCAAACCAGATAGTGGGAATATGGATCGTGTGCTGAATTGTCTCACTACAAAAGTCACATAGGATATGAATTATGTTTTACTAAAGCAGTACACAGAGGCTGAAATTGACATGAGTCTTAGCCAGATGTTTCCTCTTAAGGCCCCGGGCCCAGATGGTATGGCCCCTTTATTTTTCAGTGTTTTTGGACCTTTACTTGAAGTGATGTTGTGAGTTGTGTTCTTAATTTCCTCAATCATGGTTTGTCTGACCCTTCTTTGCACCACACCAATATTGTGCTGATTCTCAAATGCCCTACTCCAGATACCATGTTACAGTTAAGACCCATCAGTTTGTGTAATGTGATCTATAAGCTTGCCTCTAAAATAATAGCCAATCACCTTAAGCCTCTTCTAAACCGTATTATTGCCCCGTGCTAATCGGCTTTTGTTCCGCACCGTCTTATCATGGATAATGTCCTTGTTGCTTTCGAGATTAATCACTTTATCAAAAATAAAAAAAGAGGCAAAGAAGGATACATGGCACTCAAACTTGACATGAGCAAGGCCTATGATAGGGTTGAATGGCGTTTCTTGGAGCGAGTCATGATTAGACTTGGTTTTCATCCCGAGTTTATCCGTTTGGTTATGCTGTGTGTGACCTTGGTTACTTACTCTTTTGTGCTTAATGGTTCGAAGTTTGGTTTTCTTGACCCACACAGAGGACTTCGTCAGGGTGATTCTATTTCTCCATATTTATTTCTCTTGTGTACAGAGGCTTTTAGTAGACTTTTGGATATGGAGAAGATAATAGAGGGTATTGCTATCTGTAGGCGGGCTCCTCGGATTTCACAACTTTTATTTACTGATGATCCTATGGTGTTTTGTAAAGCTAATTCGAGTTCGGTTGAGGGCATTTTGGAAGTGATTCGTGTTTTTGAGGAAGTGTCGGGTCAACAAATTAATTACGACAAGCCTTCTATGGCCTTTATCGCAAATGTCAAGGTTGAGGATAAGAATGCTCTAACATCCAAACTCGGTGTCCCTGTTGTAATAAAGCATGACAAGTATTTAGGACTTCCGGCTATTGTGGGAGCTTCAAAGAAGGAGATTTTTGGGTCTTTCAGAGATAAAATCCATAACAAGATTCAGGGGTGGTCCGAAAAGAAACTATCTCAAGTAGGGAAGAAGGTGCTTATTAACGCAGTTTTACAATCAATCACATCTTATCCCATGAGCTGCTTTAAGTTACCGTATTCCCTTATTGATGAGATTGAGTCATGGTGGCTGCGTTTTGGTGGCATGGGGGGATAAACGCAAAATTCATTGGGTGAGCTGGAAAAAACTTGCTAGACCAAATAAAGAGGGAGGCATGGGATTTAGAGATCTTCGGGCTTTCAACCTTGCCCTGCTTGCTAAACAAGGGTGGCGAATTGTAAAGGAACTGAATTTACTTTTGAGTCGTGTTCTCAGGGCTACGTATTTTGCGGGTGTCTTGTTCTTTGTGCTAAAGTGGACTTCAACCCCTCGCTTACCTAGCGGAGCATTATGAAAGCTAAGGAGTTGCTTGAATTCGGAACCCGCTAGCATATTGGTAATGGTAGGGGTGTGCGCGTTTGGGGGAGGGCAGGGTAAATGGATTCCTAGGCCTGTCAGTTTCAAACCTTTTACTCCTTTGTCTTTGAATAATGAATTCCTTCTTGTCTCCGATTTAATTGATGAAGAGAAAAGGTGTTGGAGGGATGAGATAGTTAAGTCAATCTTTCTTCCTGGTGATGTTGAAATGATCCTTCAAATTCCCCTTGGTGGCAACTCAAATAAGGACACTCTGGTTTGGCACTATACGGAAAATGGACGTTTCACTGTCCGAAGTGCTTATCAAGTAGCCATTCCTGATTTTTGTACTCACATTGAAAATCCTTCCGATTCATATTCTGAGGATTGGCTCTTTTTATGGGATTGTAAGGTGGCTCTAGCTACAACTACAAATCTCGAACGACTTCACTGTGATGCGGGGTGGGGCTGCCTGTTGTGTGATTTTGAGGTGGAAGATATTAAGCACTTGTTTATTGAGTGCCTGGTGGCAAGGCAAACTTGGGCTCTACTCTATTTTTCTTGGAATATCATTGACAGTTGGCTTTGTGGGACGGAGGATCGGCTTAGGCGCACGATGACAGTTTTGGACGCTATGAAAGCGGGACTTTTCTCACCGCTTTGTGGGCCCTCTGGTGGAATAGAAATCGAAAAGCTAGGGATGGCATTGAACTCCAACCGGGAGAATTGGCTGAATTTGCACTCAATTATTTTAATTCTTTAATTGAGAAGAACACTTTTCCACCCATCCCTCGGAACCGCGAGAGCCCCACTATTTGGAAGCCTCCCCAGTCAGATTCTATTAAAGTGAATTTTGATGGAGCCATTTTTCGTACTACGGGCGAGGTTGGGTATGGTATCATTGCTCGGGACAATGTTGGTAGGTGTGTGGAGTGGGCTTCAGAAAGAAAAATAGGCCTTTTTTTCCTAGAGATTGTTGAGACTTTTGCAGCTAGGGAAGCAGCTCGTTTTTGCAAAAGGCGTGGCTGCGCTTAGGTGATTTTGAAAGGGGATTGTGCGAAACTCTTCTCCAAGTTAGAGGCTACCGCACCAGATCTGTCAGCGTCGGGCAACTTGATCTAGGACATACGTGAGATTCTCTCTTTAATCCCCAACGTCTCCTTGTCTTGCATTGATAGAAATGGTAATAGGATTGCTCATTCTCTGGTTCGTTCTGCAAATTCCTACTCTAATGGGCTCTTTGCTTTGGATGCTCCTGCTCCGATTTCAAGCATCATTATTTCTGAGCTTTACTCTTGAGTTGCTGTTGTTAGTTGTCTTTAAAATAAAAAAAAAATTGCACGATTGGGCTTCACAATCTCGATGCATTTTGCTACGAAATACATTTATGGTGATGAGTAATATTTTTTTGAAGGGAGTGAGTTAATATTATTCAGTCAAATAATTTTCAAAAACTCTTGACAGAAAATATTATCATCATGGAAAATTTTATATTAATTGATCCTGTTGAGTTTTTTTAAAACCCAATATAAAAAAAAAGAACAATAGAGAATTAACCCTTCTTCCTCAATGAATTACCGAAGTAACAAGAGTTTAAGAGAGGTTAATTGTCACGCCCCGTTTTCGGGTTGCAACACGGCGGTGCTCCGGAGCCCCGAAAGACTCAAAAACACTAAGCCTCGATAAACAGAGCAACTAAGTCCAACATCAAATACTTAAATCCACCATTCAAAAGAAAGTACCAAGAGAAGTTAACCTATCTATTACAGCATAGTCCGAATTCTTCTGAAAAACATTCTAACAATTCCTAAAAATAATGGAAGGAAACATAAACTGGAAATCCCAAGCTAGCAAAGGACTCTTTGATCACCAACCCCAAAATGGCTCCCCATCCGTGTCCTCTAACCTATGCTCTGCAAAATATTATTAGGAAGGAATGAGCGACAATGCTCAGCAAGTAATCTCCTAAACTTCTTTTGGATTTGAGCAAGTCAACAGTCATATGCATAATCGCAAGGAGTTTCCAAATAATCACATAACTTTAAAAGATTTATTCTCATAATAATTGCACATAGAACATATAATTGAGCTCATGAACTTTGGTTCCCAAGATAATGTAACATATTACTTGATCAAGTCCTAACTACAATCCCGTTAGGTGGGTTCATAAATTGCTACTGTAACACCCGTGGCCGGGTCAGGGTAATGCCACTGTAACACCTGACCGAATCATAATTGGAACCAGTTCAGAGCATTCACGTACATACCATACAACCTCAACGTACCAATTCATGCTTTGAAAACTTTGATTTCACAACAACTCATTTCAAATCACATAAGGAGTAACCACATACTGCATGCTCAAACCCGAATTTAGAAACAAAGCCATTTTCGTAATATAAGCATTTCATATCGTGAAAACATTTTCACAAACGGAGAAGGTAGGAAAATTACTTACTTGAAACCGTCAACTTCGTAATCTTAAGGGTTGTACGAGCACGACTCTAATCTCGATCTACCGAATCTATCCACAATATAATCACGGATTTTAATCATATAACTAATCAAAGAAAATTAATCATAATAAGTCTGTCTCGAAACTATGAGACGCTAGTGCTAATTTTAATATACGGCAACTCTGGAAACTAAATCTCGCCACCAAGTTTGTCACCATTGTTACTGGAATAACATTAAATCCACAAAGTTGGGTGGTGGAGGCTTAAAATCATTATAACTTACTGTACATAACTAATAATAAATAGTCCCTCTAATATTTGAAATACAAATTGTCGGTAGTAATACCATAATTACACTAGTGCCTTAATATAATAATTATCCTCCAATCCACCATTAAATAATATATTAAAATAATAAACCCATTAACTAGAGCTATGACTCAAGAACCATATTTAACGTCACGGTGATTGAGGCTGTTATCAAAACATAATCATATTTATTACTAAAATTACAAATGTGTGAAGGGTTTTTCATGATATTAAAATATGCACTTACTATCACTAAGAATCAAATCGTCTTTCTAATAATCTTTGAAGGGCCTATATACGAGATTACAAAAACTAAAGAATTCGGTTCCCTACCCCCTCCCCCCCACCTTTTTTTTACAGCAACTAAACCGAAGCATACCAGGTACCTTGAACGAGCACCTCGAGTTTCCAAACGCTCCACGATCGACAAGTTCGCGCCCTCCTTGCTTCTCTTCTTCTCATTTCCTTCTTACGGCACGCCCTTTTTCCTAGTCTTCTAGGCGCAATTCTCTTTCTTCTCACTTTTTCTACGTTGTGTCTCTCCTCTCGCTCTTTCCAGCTATTAGGGTTATTTGTCTGAGGTCTAAAGAAGTCTTATCGACATTTTATTCTAATTGTTCTGCTAGTCGGTTTTCAGAGAAATCGTAGGGTTTGCTCTTTCTCCGCGTAGTTGACTCTCACCACTCCTCGAAAGTCTAGGAATTGTTACTAGATATCGGCTAATGAGGTTATCTATTAATAATAATTATGTTAATACCAATAATAATACTAATTACCAAGAAATAATACTGATGCGTTCAAAAAATCGTATCATCTTATTTATAAGGGAATTTGAGCTGTTTGGATTGCAATGTCAATAAAATAATTCTATAGGGAAAATAATCTGTAAGAGAATAATATAGAGATTAGGAAAAAATAATATACTGAGAGAAAATTGAGAGAGGAAAAGAGAGAGAGTATTTTTATTAATTATGTAGAAAGTCGTAAGTGAGTTACAGAAAAAAGGGGATTTCCCCATTTAAATAGATATCCTATACTTTCCTAACTGTTAGGTTTTCCCCCCTTTCAGGGGAGTTAGGAGAAGGTGGGTAGTTATCTAAATTCAAGCACTAGTGGGGAGTTACAAGAATAATGGGCAGAATATTCCCTCCACGTTTATAGGAGTGGAAGGTTAGCTCATAACAAACTTTGACTCTTTCGCTCTTCCAGGAATCCATCTGACAGTTCTTCCTTTAGAAAGCCTCCCGTTTTGCCTTTCTCGGGAGGACGCCCTTTGCTGCGTCATCCTGCTGGAGTTTCAAGTAGATAGATCTTCCTAGTGGGCCTGCTGCCATGGGTCAGCCCAAGCTTTTTCGTCTCCCTGATTTAGTGGGTTTGCTAGCAAATTGGCCGTGGTCCAGGAGTGGTAGGAAGCCTTTTGCTGCGTCATCCTGTTGGAGTTTCAAGTAGATAGGTCTTTCTAGTGGGCCTGCTGCCATGGGTCAGCCCAAACTTTTTCGTCTCCCTGATTTAGTGGGTTTGCTAGCAAATTGGCCGTGGTCCAGGATTGGTAGGAAGCCTTTTACTTTGGTAAACCACGCATCGCGGCCTTCTCATCAGGAACTCTTGTATTTTGCGTTCCTACAGGTGGTCTGTGGACTGCACCCAACATTTTCTACTGGGCCTCCTTTTTGTGGGCTGGCCCAACGTTTTTGTGCTTCCCTTTCCATGAGCCTGTAAGCAAGACGGACCATGGGCCCATGTATTGAAAATGGAGCGTATCAAATACCAATAAAAATAATAATACCATTAATCTACCAAGAATTATCTCATAGAAGGCCCCTATTGAGCAGTAAAAGAAAGGAAAAATTTTCGGGGTATTAAACAAATATATTTCACAAAATTCATACATTACATTTCACATTTTTGTACTTATACTTAATTCATTGCATTTCATACATTCAAACATATATATATATATATATATATATATATACTTATACAAATAATAATTCCAATCATACTTCATACACCTATAAATACATATATTTCCCACCAACTATTATATCTTATATTCATATACATATACACTCATATGCCCATACCTCCCCAACAACTCCCATCACTCTTCATCTTCATTCATCTTCTTCATTCCACACAAAAGCACAAAACCCCTTTCCCTTCACCATTTCTTTACCATTTTCATTTCATTCCAAACATCATATCAAGATTGTGGAAGAGTTGGGAACTTTGGCAATTAGAGCATCAAGACATCACCTTCATCATCATCATCATTATCATCATCATCATCATCCATTTTCATTTCCATTAAGGTTAGAATTTGAATTCTTGCAAGAATGAATAGTTAGGGTTTAGAGTTCTTGATCTTTAATTCATGAATTATGGCAAGTTTTGATGTTAATATATATTATTTTGGAGTAATAAATGCATGACTTGGTTGGTTGTTGGAGTATTGAAGTGTATGAACATTTATGATGAATGTGGTGATTTAATGAATTGGGTTTGCACATTTGAGCTTGGATATATGATTCTTGGTTGTATATGCATATATTATTGATCCTAACATGTTATTTGTTGTGTTGGTTGCATTTGTTTGGACATAAATTGGTTTTGGGGGAGATTGGAATCGGGTACCATGTTTTCGCGTTCAAATCTTCCCATATTTCACAAGTGAACGGCCGTTTCGGACCTTAGTGTACTTTGGGAACGACCATTTGGTCTACGTGTTTTTTTCAAAAATTGTGCCTTACAAACGGGCGTTTGAGTTTTACACTGTTTTTGTAAACGCCCGTTTGGAGACCTAAAACTGATTCAGTAGCATCTTGAACGGCGTTTGAAGTTTGTACATGTTTTGCCAACGCCCGTTTAGAATGCAAAAAACTGAGGCAGTAGTTTTCTACATGCCCGTTTGATGTTTAAACTAAATTCTCAAACGGGTGTTTGGGAAGTAAAAATTTGTCACAGACGGTTCTCGCACGATCGTTTGGAAATTGTATTGAAATCTCAAACGGTCGTGTACTGGGCCACTGTCCATTTTTAGTTTTTTTGACTTTTCTGTTCGATTCCTTTGCTCCTTAAATGTTTTTACATGTCCTTTTCGCATGCTAATTTGTATCTTTTGAACTTTAATTTGCCGTATGCTTTGTAAATGCATGAGTTTGGTTTTTGGCGCTTTTATGTGATTAAATTGGAACATTTTTGGGCATGTGTTACATCTCATCCATATGTAGCATTAACCGAGCATCTTACTTGGTTCATTTTGAGTCTAAGACTTTTGTACACTCGTATCTTTTGCACAGAGATTGATCTGAGGGCGATGAGTAGGGTCTATAGGCTTCTCTTTTATTCCTTTTGTCAAGGTGAGATTTTTTTCTATTTATTCATCCCGTAATACCTTGTGTGAATCATTTCAAGCTAAAATGTACAAGTTATAATTTTTGAAATAATTATTTCAAGCAAATGTTTCAAGAAATGTTTTAGCGAGAATATACACTTGATATTGGGCCCGAAAAAATGTATGAATGGAGATCGTTACGACATCGGATAAGCCATTGCACATAGTACTTTTTGAGAATATCCTCGCGTGACCAGGAGTCCGGGAGATGAGATATTCTTGAGCTAGTGGTTAACCCATTGAAGGAGCAGGTATGAGTCATGATCCCCCGTCTCGATAATGTGTCTCATGAGGTGGTTTGGGCATTGCAAACCCTTCCACCACACCAGAGGAAGAAGGATGGAAAATTATGTTCAAGTCACATGTTAAGTTTATGATTGTGATCAAATTATGCATGAACGCCTTGTAATTGTTTTACACACAGTTTAGGAGTTTGGTTGGAGAATTGCCCCCTTGCCGGACCATGTAAAGTTATGATTTGTCAAGTAATAATTGGATATTCGTAATTTCGAGTGAGACCTTTTCTAAACTATCCACTTGGATTATTTCATAAACCTTACTCGGAGCTATAGATTGCATGTGCACGTGATATATTTAATTATGCCCATCACTCAGTCTTTGGACTGACACCCCACGTTGTTTTTAGGTCTTTTGCAAGTTTGCTAGGCGGGGAATAAGGCCGAGTCGTGTCATCTTATTTTGGTTCTAACATTCATTCTTCCTTGAGATATTTCTATGATTATGTATTGAAACTTGTATTTACTTTGGGTTTGTAACCCTTGTTAGATTTGTTACTTGAGGCCTTGCCGACCATGGTTGTGTATTTATTTTGGGAGTTGTACTGCACGATATATATGATGTTAATATGCTTTGTTTTAAATACTTCCGCTATTCTTGTTGCATCGTTATTGTTTGGTTTAAGGGTTAGCCCTGCTTAGTTAGTTGAGATTTGTTTTATCTCCCGTTCGCCATGCATTGGTTTATATATAAAAATTAATTTCATATGTGAATCGGGTAATTGGTGCAGGGGATGTGGCGCCTATCGATGCGGGTGCTATATTTTAAAGTGGTATCAGATCTTTAGTTGCAAAACCGGACTCTTGAGTCATGTTTTGTCGGTCTAGGTCGTACGGCTTAGGAACTTTATGTCAATGTGAGAGTCTTGCATTATTGTGTGATTTTCTTTGATTTATTTAGCATTGATCATTTGTTGCACTTCATGGATAAATAATTGACCCGATACGCATATTTCTATATTTAAATTGTAGATGCCTTGCGGAAGACCCCCACATCGGGATAGAAGAACTACTTCACCGCCTCGACACTAAACTCAACCGCTTCCTATGAACATGGAGAATTTTATGGAGGCCATTTATAATTATGTGGAGCAACGGAGGGCTCAAGCTCCATCACCGCCACCACCTCTGGTTCGGGACGCCCACGACATCTTTCTCAATTACAATCCCTCAAGATTTGCGGCACCACGGACAATGTCGTGGAGGAAGATTGAGTTTCTAGGGTGATGAGGATCTATTCTATTCGTTATTTTACCACCTATGGGCAAGCTTAATTCGCCATCTTCCAACTTGATGGAGAAGTTTTTGAATGGTGGGAGAGGACAAGAGAAAAGTTTGAGGTATCCAGGGAGGAAGTGACTTGGGAGGTATTCAAGAGAGGATTCCATGAGGCCTTTGTTCCTGGGGTAGTAAGGGAGAGGAAAGGTCAAAAGTTAATGGACCTCAAGCAAAGAGGTAGACCGGTGGCACAATACTTGACCGTCTTCAATAGACTTGGAAAGTATGCATCCCACATTACTCGGGATGAGAAGTAGAAGGCGAAGGGGTTCATAGTCGGGTTGAGAGAGGAACTTAGACATGGGCACGTCGGGCATAAAGAAGGAGCCCGTCCCTATGTCTCACCACCCGGGGTAAGGTTCGGGTTCCGAATCCAAGAGGCCCGCTTACACGACGGCTCCACCCGCCAAGCTCCCTTAGATCAAGAATGCGGAAAAAAACCCCGAATGGCGGGTCCAGCTCTACCACCACCTCCGGTACCTCTACCGCCGTATCAATCTAAACCGTGTACGTACTGTGGAGGTCCCACACACACGTGGGAGACTTGCCATCTTCATCTTGGTGCTTACTTGATATGTGGGTCGATGGAGCATCAGATGACGGTTGCTCTCAGCTTAGAGGAAGACCGAATGGGGGCTAGAGATAGATGGTGAGGGCTCGAGCTTATGCCATCGATGGTGAGGAGCAAGATGCAGAGATTGATCCCGCTGCGGTCGTGGAAAGTACCATATTCATTGATCACACGAGCATACATGCATTATTTGATCCCGGAGCCACACATACTTTTATTTCTCGTGGATTAGTTGTCTCTTTGTGCTTGTATGTTGTGTGTTTAAGGGGGAAGAGACCTTGTTACAGACCATGTGTTTAAGGGAGTTTCGGTGAGTATCGAGGGTCGGGATTTCTTGACAGATTTTATTGAGATGCCGATGAGCCGATATGGTGCGATTATAGGTATGGATTGGTTATTTTGAAATAGTGTATTGGTTGATTATCGGGCAAAAAAAGTGCAGCTGGGTTCAAAGGTTGTGGTGGGTTCAAGCTCGAAGTCCCTTGCTTTGTTGTCGTTTTCTGAAGCTCGCAAGTTGGTCCGTGATGGGGCTCCGGGTTTTGTAGAATATTTGTTGAACAAGCCTAAGGACCAAGCTAAGCTTGAAGAGACTAAGGTAGTTAAGGATTTTCTCGAGGTATTTTCGGAGAGTTTGGGGTCTTTTCCTCCGGAGAGGGAGATTGATTTTGTGATCGATTTGTTTTCGGACGCCGAGCCTTATGCTAAGACTCCTTATCGGATGACTCCCACGGAGTTGAAAGAATCAAATAACCAACTTGAAAAATTGTTGTCTAGTGGTTACATCCGTCCGAGTTTTTCTTCTTAGGGTGCAACGGTTCTTTTCGTGAAAAAGAAAGACGGGATCTTTAAGAATGTGCATTGATTACCGAGAATTGAATCAGTTAACGGTAAAGAATAAATATCCCCTACCACATATCGAAGAGTTATTCGATATACTTCAGAGATCAAGAGTTTACTTTAAATTGGATCTTCAACAGGGATATTATCAATTGCGTATCCAAGAGGAAGATATCCCAAAGACGGGATTTGACTAATGCCCCCGTAGCTTTCATAGACATGATGCACAAAATATTCAAGTCGTTTCTTGACAAGCTTGTGGTAATATTTACAGACGATATTCTTGTGTATTCAAGGTCCGTCGAGGAGCATGCTAGGCAC
This sequence comes from Lippia alba, assembly GCA_037834125.1. Lineage (NCBI taxonomy): Eukaryota > Viridiplantae > Streptophyta > Magnoliopsida > Lamiales > Verbenaceae > Lippia > Lippia alba. The sequence goes on along the minus strand of JBBMKE010124026.1, from coordinate 3,709 downwards.
CTTAGGTTGGTTTTGCAAACACTCAAGGATAATCAATTGTTCGCGAAGTTTAGTAAATGCGACTTTTGGATTGATCGGGTTTCTTTCTTGGGTCATATTATTTCAGAGAATGGAGTTGAAGTTGACCCCTCAAAGATTGAGACCGTAGCTAAATGGGAGAAGCCAAAGAATGACTCTGAGATTCAAAGTTTCTTGGGTTTAGCGAGATATTGTAGAAGATTCATGAAGGACTTCTCAAAGATTGCCGCTCCTTAAACCCGATTGACTAAGAAAGAGGTGAAATTCTAGTGGGATGAGGCATGTGACGAGGGTTTTGGTCTTTTGAAGGAAAAATTGACCACCGCTCCGGTCTTGACACTTCACGAAGGCTCTGATGGTTATACCATGTATACGGATGCATCAAAAGAGGGATTGAGTTGTGTCTTGACGCAAAACGGAAAGGTAGTTGCATATGCCTCTAGAAAGTTAAAGGATCATGAGAAAAACTATCTCACACATGACATGGAACTTGCCGCCTGATATTCGCTCAAGCCAAGTGGAGACACTACTTGTATGGTATTCCGTTCGAGATTTTCACCGATCATAAGAGCCTACAATACTTGTTCACCCAAAAGGACTTGAATAATCGACAAAGAATATGGATGGAATTTCTTGAAGATTACGAGTACATGATCAAATACCATCCGGGTAAAACGAACGTGTATACTCATGAGAAAAGATCTTTCCTCTAATTTGAGATTTGAATCTTTCATTCTAATTTTGTATTTCGTCTATCTTTTTTTGGTGTACACATATCACAATATCCACATACGGTTGAGATTTGGAAATACAAACGATTATGATATAATTTTTTTTTAAAAAGAATTATCTCTTTTTTAATTTCAAATCTTTATTAATGGACTGAATGTGTGTGTAAATAAATGAAATAGGAAAACGGAACAAATAATCATAAGTAGTAATGGAAAATGCCGTTTGGGGTGAATTATGTTGTTATTACTCGATTAATAGTTGGCTTTCCGATCATGACTTACCCATATACAGTTGTTGAGGAAGTGTGAGATTTGCAATCAAAGTAGCAAGGAAAGTATGAAACCGCTCTTTCTTAAAGAAAAAAGAAAAACAATGAAACCAGTCTCAGTCTACATATTTAATGGCAATGGTCATGGACTTCAACTGTGGGCCTTGTTTGAGGGGAGAGGCCCATATGGAATGTTGAACTTATTCACATTTCACTACGTGAAATTGGCAATTGCAATATAACCTAGACAATCTAACTATTTAGGGTTTAGGGGAGCAATCCTCGTCTGGATTTCAACGTCTTTTTTTTTACTGTTGGTTAGAGATTTGGAGTCGTTTTGAATTGTCACTGACGATTCAATTCCTGGCATCTCATATTTGAGTATAAAACCCCAGATTAAATTAGTATCATGTCAAATTGTTAAATCAAACCGTTTAATAATAAGAATTTTTTATGATATGACCGAATAACAAAGCTTGATTCTTTGAATTGGACGAATTTCTCCGTCTAGATGAATTCAATTTTACTCTATTGTATGACTTAGGGATTCAAATATATTCTATGATGCTGCATTAAACTTGAATGTCACCGGCATTGTCACATAATTTAGTAAGTTAATTGGTATGTGTGAAAAAGAGGTTAAATCCCTTTTTCCATAAGGAAAAGAACTATGATTACTGTGGGAAACGATGTAAGGATACTGATAAGACACATTATAAATACGACGATATGAAGTTTTTCTAATTTTTTATGTGAAAGGTGTCTGAAACAATGTTCGATACAATATGACAAAATAATATTTTTAGAAGTACTCCCTCCTTTATAAACAGTTTCATATCATTCTACCGAGACGATAACATTAAAACAAAAGTAAATTTTAAAAAAATACATCAATCCTATCTAAATGCAAGGTTGACAATTAGAGATACTTTGGTATACCTTGAAATTGCATTATGTTATATTAATTCTTTTGAGGTCTTAAAAATGCAAAGTTCAACACTTAATGTTCACTCTAAAAGCTTTATAAGTTGGAGAGCACATCGAGGTTATAAAGTAATCTTATGCTTTTATAAGTTCATTTTTAAAAAGTATCTACCGCAAGTTGGTCTTATTCACAACTAAATTTACTTCATATTGAGCTCGTATTTGAACTCAAATATTACTCACATTCTTGTTATGTTTATCTTGATACTTGAAAAATACTAATAACCACTACTAAATATTCACTACAAGAATTACAACAAATATGAGAAGTAGCAATACCAAAAAAACTCGTAAACTTAATGAAAATGGTGGAGTTTAAGTTTAGCTCAGTACATATTTCTATCGCTAGCCATAACGGCAACAATTTTGTTCGTCCTTAGGTCCATTCAACTATAGAGAGGGGCATCACAAACTTGATCTGCACCCATAAGCTCATCAATTATAAATTTCAATTTTATTAATAATGATGGGATCATAGCTAATATTATTTTCATTAAATATATCTACAAAGTCATGAATCACATGTGCATACAATTAATGTTTGTGAATGAAGGATAATTTTTAGCTCGAAGTTGGATCGTCAAACATGTGCTAAAACCATAAATTTATTATTATGAACTGAAAATGAAATATTAAACTGTGGAACTTGAAATATAACACGCGCTATTTAAAATTATTGAGAAGATGAGATATCACGCTATTTAAAATAGTTGGGAAAATGAATCTATATTAAGTTACGTCAAACTAATGTATAACATATTCATCCTCATTTAATATATTTACTAAGTGAATCGCAAGTACATACAGTTTTAATGCACCGACACTTCTAAAAATATCATTTTGTCGTGTCGTGTCGTGTCGTGTCATGTCGTGTCGGACACCGTATCCGACACTTCTACATAGAAAATTCTCAAAAAATTCTGTATCGCCATATCCGTGTCCGTGTCCGTATCCGTGCAACATAAGCATACAATTAATATTTGTGAATGATGGATAATTTTAGCTCGAAGTTGGATTCTTGAACCTGTCTAATTTAAAATGGTTGGAAAGATGGATCTATATTGAGTTATATCAAACCGATGTCAAATATATTATCCTCATTATTTGTTTGGTCCAACAAAAATTTTATCCTCATTATAAATATATTTATAAAGTCAATCATATTGCATACAATTAATGTTTGTGAATGAAGGATTGAAGGACAATTTTAGGTCGAATTTGGGCCATCAACCTTGTGTAATTTGAAATGGTTGGGAAGATGAATCTATATTAAGCTACATCAAAGCGATGTCAATATATTTACACATGCAATCACATGTGCTTACAATTAATTAATGTTTGTGAATGAAGGTAATTTTAGCTTGAATTTGGATCGTCAAATCTGTGTTATTTAAAGCGGTTGGAAATATGAATTTATATTAGTACGTCACTCACACACACATATTATATACCACTAAAATCTATAAGTTGCCCCAATTTATAATTATGAATTGAAAACGAAATGATAAACTGTGGGAATTGAGGAGAAAGGATCAATACAACAAGGAAATGTGAGAGTTCGCAAATCGCATATGAGCGAACTCTTCGGTGGGAAAACAAACAGATGTATGTTCCCTAGAGATGAAGGGAGTTAGTATTACCGTGATGGGAAAATATAGGAAACTAAACTAGATAGAATAATCTAGAAGATGGAGAAAGAAAACCCTA
>JBBMKE010123494.1:0-16330 GCA_037834125.1 Lippia alba | reverse complement strand
AATCCGTGAGGCCGTTTCGATTAAGGGCGTGCAAAGCGGACAATATCTGCATACTGGGTCGGTCCTGTACTGTTACACGTTCTGCCCAAGTTCCGTGAAAGGGAGAGAAGAGTTCTGGCCTAAAATAGCGTATCCAATCTTTTCTCTTATGTGTGGTTGCTAAAAATTATAATTGAGTTGCTCTACTTTTCTCTTTAAGTGATTTTTTCCAAAAATAATTCACCATCCCAATAAATATATTATTTTAATACATGGTGGCAAAATTGACTAATTAAAGGAGAAGACTTCATGGAGAAGTACTCTCTAGGAACTGTCAACAAGTCAAATAACGAGCAGGTGAATCAGGTATTGAGTATCTGTTCACGTCGCTTAGTCATGGTCATGACTTAAGTCATTTTCAGAAAATTTCGGTCCTTTTATCTTGATATCTTTTAATCCTTAAACCGCTTGCTTCATTAAAAAAAATAAGTTTTAATTAGGCATAATGAAGCTCAAATCAAGGTTAAGGTAGGAGAATAAAATACAACAAAGGTGTATAATTAACATGCTAACAATGATGAGGTGAATGAACCCAGTTATCAGGGTCTAAAAATCTTCTGAGAAAGGCATTAGATATATCCAATTGGCGAGTGGGCCAAGAGTGAGAGACTAACACAGATAGAATTGTCCGAATTGTGGTCATTGAATTTTAACCACAATGTTGAATGTTTCATGATAATCAATGTCAGATTATTAAGAGACCCCTTTTGCCACCAACGATGTACCGATCAATTGTCTTTTGATGCAAAACAACCACTTGCATCCAATAATATTTAATTTTTGGTACAAGGTGGAGGCAATAGTACCCGGGTTTTACTAGAAATGAGTGCATCATACCCAGATTGCATAGTTAATTGCCATTCAAGATTAGAGTAGGCATGTTTGATGAATTTTTGGGTTCTTTGAAGAGATGCTTTGTGTTGGTGCTAGCAACATGAGCTTCACGTTTGGAGAGGGTTGAGGGGCGTAGTTTCATATAGTGAGTGCGGGTAGAGGTAGGCTATTGTGTTTCAGCGATGAGGTTAGGGTAGCTAGATCAATGACAAGGTTGAAATTATCACTGTTGTGGACCGGTGTTTCTGATATTTGGGGAACTTTTGTTGGAATTTGGGGATGGTGTGGTATTTGTGGTAGCAGTAGAATATGCGTTGGTATAGGTGGAGATATAGGAAATGAAGGAGGCATACCTTATGATGCTCTCAGTCAAGTGAGATCAGGGAGAATTATTGTGTGTGCAACTACGGTGATCGAGGGGGTGAGGATTTCCGGGTATCTGAGCATCCCTGAAAGGAAAGTTAGGTGAATCTATTAGACATTGGTTTCAAACACCTATCAGTCGAGTAATTTGGACTTTGATCCAAAAATACACAAATTTTACTTGTAAATCTCAAACTTGTGTTGATTGTACGTTCGTAACAATGGGAAGAAAACATAACCAAAATTTTGAAGTTGGTGTAAGGGGGCATCGTACCATGAAGTTTGAAATGAGGTAATGTATTCTGAAGTATATGTGAGGGGAGTGAGTTGAAGAGGAGAATCTCGTTTCAACAATAAAGCTCCAAGAAAATTGTGTACTGATTGATGTATAAAGATACAAGATACAATGCCAATATATATTATGAGACTACGGCAATATAAGAAAATAGCTAAGGGGATTTGAATCAATCAAGATCTTTACTTGTTTAAGTGATCTTATCCTTTAATATCCATATGATACTCATAGTTTAGGACATATATAATATTACAGAACCGATTGGGTGTAAGCCAATGAAAGACAACTAAGAACGCATGAAAGAGAAGAAGACATACCATCTTACCACTATCAGGACACTGGATAATTGTCATCCAAACCTAATTCGGTTAAACCTAAGTAATAAGAGAGCAATTGTTTTCCACTTGTTATATGATTGATGGATAACAAGTATAATAAGTTAATTATATAATTAGTTATGTTTTAATCGAATTGGCTCCAAACTAAAATTTTTGCAAATGAAAAATTTATTTAATTTTTCAATTTATTATGATTATTGTATAACATCTTAGTGGGCCAAGGATATTTGGATACTCTTTTAAATTTTGGATAATTAACATGTATACTACGTCTTTATATAAGTGATTAGTTTTGTATAGCGAGGAATCATAGATCATTACAGAGCAATTTATTGGGGGATAAAAAAGGAATATAAATACTACAAAAAGGCATATATTGTACAGCATTAATCACAAACTTATATTAAAAATAATTCAAAGCAAACATTCTTTGTCAAGTCCTTGAACGCCTATAAATAAAAAACACTTGAACAAGATGACCTCAAATTGGATGGAACCAATCAGAGGGCAATACAATCAACCATCACAGAATCTAGAAGAAAAGATGGCACAACAAAACTACCGGCGTAGGTCAGAGCCTCATTTCAAGCTACATTGGCCTCATGACAAATAAATTAAAAACCCCATAACAAAAAGGAAGAAGAAAACAATTTGATATCTTGAATGATATTACACAGTGTAGAACGATCTTCTTCAGAGGCCTTCAGTTTATGCACAAGATTTAAACAATCACTTTCCACCAAAATATGAGACCAAACTCGATCATGAGCTAGTTCTAATGCCCGCAAAATAGCCACTGCTTCGATAGCTTCACGCTCCAAAAGTCCTTCAACCCGATCACACATCCATCCTAAGCTTACACCTTTGTGGTCCCTCGTAATAATGCCAACACCAACTTCACCCGTCTTCGCAAACAAAGCGTTGTCAGCATTAAATTTTAAAATACCGGAATCGGGAGGAATCCATTTCACTCTTTGATCTACCTTATTGATATTGGAGAAAGGCATCTGAACCCTAGAGAGAGAGGGTTCACTCATCGACAAAGAAAAAGAGATGATCTCATCCAGACGCGTTGTGCACCCCTCCATTCTCTTCTTATTTTGAAACCAACATAAGCCCCAAAGAATTAAAGCAAACTTAGCTACACCATACATGTCCAGGGCTTCCAAAACAGATTCGATCCACTCTTAGACTCCCCGAATAAAGAGTGAAATGGGAGTCCACGAGAGGAATGAAATTGCCCACACTTAGCAAGCAAAAGGGTAGGAAAAAAGGGCATGTTTAACGTCTTCGTGACCATCAAGACATGTCTGACAATAGCTATCAACAAAATAATGGCGGAAGCAAAACTTAGAGGCCGTCGGGAGTATGTCATGGCACTCTCGCCAAACAAAAACACGAGCTTTCGGAGGGACTTATAACTTCTATAATTTATTCCAACATGACCCCTCTTTGGTGAGAGAAGAAGAGGCTCGCTTTTCCCAAACCAGAACGAGGGCGACATGATGAGCACTTCGAACAAAGAAATTATTGCTCTTCTCAAAGTGCCATACGATTCTATCTGAACGAGTAGTCCTGATGAGGGAAGTGGTATGGATGAGAGCTGCGTCACTCTTGCAGAAAGTCTCATTCACAAGTTTAACATTCCAGCCTGCTCCAAAAGGAAGAGAAAGTTGAGAAACCTTAGTAAACGTTGGATCCGGGCTTGGCTAATGAGGGGCCTAAATAAGTTAGGTCTTCGGAGCCACCTATCATGCAAAATATTGGTCGAATCCTCAAAACCAATACACCATCTAGAGCCCACTTTGAGAATAAGTTTGAAGGCCGGGATGCTTCTCTAATTGAAAGAAGGAGACCGACCAAAGCTCACACCAAAAAAATCCGTATTTGGCAAATATCATGCTCTAAGGACTCTTCCAAGGAGGCAGTTTGGATATGTCAGCAAGCGCCATGCCTATTTGTCCAGAAGAGCGAGATTGAAAGCTTTGAAATTCCTAAAACCTAGACCACCCCGACATTCTGAAGACACAGTTTCTACTAGGTTAACTCGGGGTGAATATAAGCCCGCATCCGTCGGTTTTTTAATTATAAGTTTTTTTAATAGTTTAAAAAATCAAAAATCCCCAAAAATTTGGTCGGGTGGTGGGTCTTAAAGATTAAATTTGCCACACACCCGAACCGCCCACTACCTATATATATATATATATATATATATATATATATGTCCATTAATTAGGCATTTAAACAGAAAGGGTGCAGCAACCATTAATTAGGCTTTTAATTAACCATTAGTTAAGCCTGTTAGGGATTTTGCTAATTTTGTTGGGTGCAACTTGACTTACCAAGCAATCAAAATTCCAAAAAAAAACATATCAAACTCATTGCCGCTTCAACTTCCCAACGATTCCACGTTCCAATTTTCTAAGGAAATGAGATCGATATATTGCATAGATTATATTCATTAAAGAACCAAATCAATCAAATCAATAGCAAATTGGTGTTTTCTTGAGGTTTTAAGTCTAGTAATTTAAGGGTTTTTTGTGATTTCCTTCTACTTGATTTCTATAAAGATTGAAATATCGAATGCATGAAGTGTTCAAATTTTGATAAAATGTCAATCCGCCAAACCAACAGCTAGATTTTCAAAACCGAACAATCTAAACCATTCGGTTGATAATAAAATTTAAACCACAGCAGTTTACATTTTTATGAACCCGTCTAAGACAGGTCGGGTAGATTTTATAAAACTAAACCGACTGAAACCGACCACATATACCCCTAACGCTAACCAGTGTATACAGTTCTTATCTTTATTATTCCACCAAAAACCATCAGAGAAGGAGTCCAGTTCTTTAATAAAAGAGTCTAGGAGTAGCAAGCCGTAGGATATAAAGGTGTAGCCTAGGTCTGGCCTTAATGAGAACCTCTTTTCCGACCACTGAGAGCTATTTTTCAGAGAAACCACAAACCTTCTTTCTGACACGATCACGGAGAGAAGCAAAGAGAGTTCTCTTCGATTTTCCAATCACTAAGGGAAGACCCAAATACAAGTCAAACTTATCAACCAACTGCACTCCCATGCAGCACGCCAACTCAATCTTAGTAACAACTGAGACATTTCTGCTAAAAACCACAGATAATTTTTGGAAATTAATAGTTTGACCTGAAGCCTTGGAATAAGCCTCCAGAACTCTAGCAATATCATCAAAAGAGATCGGATCATCCCTTCCACGTACAAGTGTATCATCAATAAAAAGGAGATGAGTGATTCTCGGTGCGAGTCGACAAAGGGTCACCCTGAAGGCAGATAGAGAAAGCCTCTGTGCAAAGGAGAAATATGTAAGGTGACAAAAGGTCACCCTGAAGGATGCCCATCCAGGAGATAATCAAACAAAATTGGGAACCGTCAATAATAAACGAGAAAGAAATAGAGGTGACGCAAGTCATTATAAGATTAACAAAAGGAGATGGAAAACCCAATTTCTCAAGCATTTGAGCCAGAGAGTCATGTAAGAATATTTTGTTGGACTTATATTAATTGATGATTGTATTAAATAAAACGGGCTAAATAATACGGTTAAGAAGACAAGACTAATAAGGCCTATTTAGTTGACCCACTTTTGTTAAGGCCTTAATTTGATAGACATGGTCCGACAGCTGGTGTGGCCCACACTCTAGAAAGCTCGTGATGGGAGGGTTTCTAGAGATTTATATATCGTAGCTAGGTCCCTTCTCCACTCCACGTTATTGATATCTGCTTTCCCATTAAGCTGTCAACTTTAACTGTTGGTGAGAGAAGGAGAGGAAGATCTAGCCAGAGAAGTTGATGGAATTCCACGTGAAATTGCCCAACAATATCGGTAAATATGAGATTCAATTCAATACATTCAATAGGTAAATATGAGATTCAATTCAATACATTCAATAGGTAAGAAACCAGGTATATTTATATTCTCGATTATATCGGTGTTTTAAATTCATGGTGTTAATCTTGGCAAAAATATCTTACAAGTCATTCAATACGGCCATACGCCTTGCTCATGTCAAGCTTCAGGGTGAAGCATCCCTCTTTCCCCCTATTCTTCATTTTCAGAAAATGGGGTGATCTCAAACGCAAGAAGAATATTATTTGTACAGAGACGTTTTAGCACAAAAGCATATTGTGAAACAAAGATAATATCATTAAGGATGGGTTTAATGAGATTAGCAATGCACTTCAAAGCAATCTTATAAATAATATTACATAGACTGATGAGTCTAAACTGGGAAATCAAAACCGATTTATGGCATTTAGGAATGAGAAAAATATGAGTAAAATTAAGATATTTAAAGAAAAATCCTTTGTTCAAAAAGTTTAAAACACACGTTGTAACATTATGTCCCATCACATGCTAAAATTTCTGGAAAAAAACCAGAGAGATCATCGGGTCCCGGGGACTTGAGAGGGTACATTTGGTGGAGGGCACGAATTACCTCATCAAAGCTAAAAGGGCGGCACATGTCCTCTCTCGCTACCTCATCAACTTTTAGTTGGATCAAACGAATGACATCCTCCAATTCAGACTCCGAACACTACGATCTTCAATTCAAACCAACAAACTCATCCACGCATTAGCAGGACCTATATATGTTTTAATGCTAGCCCTAAGAGATGCAAGATGGAAAGAAGAAGAAGTTGAAGCAAGGGAAGGTGTGAGTTCAAGTGGGATTAGCCAATAATGATCAAAATCAAATGAGATTTCCAATCCCAATTTCGTATTTATACAATTTTCATTTTCGAAACCTTCTCAATAAAGCCGAAAAAATATATGGTTACCATGTCGATAGTCCGCTGATGTTGCCTTGTTTTATCAACGACTTTCTTCATTTCGTATGGCGGATAGAAATTTTGAACTAGAAAAAGTAGTCACAAACAAAAGATGTATTTTTGTATTTATTGCGTCTAGGGGTGGGCATTTTGGATCAGGTATCAGACACCCGATCGATTTATTTTTTTTTTTTTAATCGGACATCAGGTCGGGTACCTGATAATGTATTTAATTGGTTTGGGTTCAGGTATTTTTCATATATATATATATATGCTGACACACATACTGACATACATAATAATAACTCATAAGTGTATATATATGCTGACACACATACTGACATACATAATAATAACTCATAAGTGTAAACTGTAAAGTAAAGTGTTTAACATTTTCAAAATTATTTTAACGTTTTTATTTTCTAAACACAATTATAATTACAACTTTAAATAATAAACATTGTGAACCCAAGCCTTGCAGCCGCCAACAGGGGTTGGTCCAAGCAATAAATGGATTCATTCCTAAGGGTGAGATCCCGGGTTCCAATCCCTGCTTGGGTGTGCGTGTGTAAAACAAAAAAAATAATTTAAAAAAAAAAGCTCAAGTTTTGCAGCCAAAATTACAAAAACTCAAACCATTCTCTGACTCTCTATACTCACCACTCTGCGACGCCCCACCTAAAACTCCGTTGTCGCTATGACGCTGCTCAACTCCGCCGCTTCATCCGCCGTCTTCAGTTGTCGGCGCAAGTGGAGCCTCCTTCACCGGTCGTGTCAACCTCTCTCAAGGTAAGTTCTGATTAATCTTATAGGGTTTAATTATCTTCTCGAATTTTCTTTTATTTTCTCGAATTTGTGTTTAGTTCCTGAAATGGGGCTTAAAGCTAGGTTCTTGATAATGTTTATTGTATATTTTGACATAACATTGACAAATTCTAGGTTTACTTTGAATTCTTGAATTTTTCTTTTATTTTATCGAATTTCTTTTTAATTTCTAAAAATGGGGAATAAATATAATTTCTTGATAATGGTTATTGTAGATGTCTAAGAGTGGAAGTGCACCATGTTCGTCACAAGGTGAGAATGCCTCGGGCTCTCAATCTAACTGGTTTAACTCTCAATCTCCCCATTGTGAAGAGGTTAGTAATGTTAATGCTGATAATGAAGTTCAAGATTATATTGAGCATATGGAGTGTGATTTGGATGATAATGTTGTCGGTAATAAGACAAACAAAAAAGTAGAAAAGATATGCCATCTAGATCGAAGTATTGGGAGTATTTTACCAATTTTTATTGCAAAAAAGATATGGTGCAAAAGGCTAGATACATATATTGTCAAAGAGAGATTAAGGCCGAGCCAAGATTACACGGCACGGGGCCCCTTAAAAATCATTTTGATTCATGCAAAAAGAAACCTCATGAAGTAATGACTAATCAAATTCGAATTGCACTTCCACCGATTAAGATAGGTGAAAAATAGGGAAATGTTGTTTCTTGGAGATTTGACCAAGATAAAACTCATGAGGTTGTGTTATTAGTTGACTATGGATGAGCTTGCATTCAAACCTATTGAAAGTTCGGGGTTTAAACACTTCATGTCGGTTTCATGTCCTATGTTTGTGATTCCATCTAGAAGGACCATAACCGAAGACATATATAATATGTATGTAAGTGAACGTGCAAAGTTGAAATTATCCACTAAGAATCATTCACAAACTATTTGCATAACAACGGATACATGGACTTCAATTCAAAAGGTCAATTTTATGTGTCTTACGTTCACTTTATTGATGTTGGTTGGAATTTGAAAAAAAAAATCGAAACTTTTGCCCAACTTTGGGACATAAAAGTAAGGAGGTTGGTAAAGGGGTTGAGAAATTTTTGCTTGATTGGAAAATTGATAGAGTTTACACAATTATGGTTGGTAACGCTTCGTCGAATGACGGTGCAATTATGTACTTACAAAAGAAGTTTGATAATTTAGGCACTAGTACCTTGGGGAAAAAAATATTTGCACTTGCGGTGTATAGCACATATTATCAATCTTATTGTTCAGGATGGATTGAAAAACAAACAAGAACATGAGGGCATTTCTCGTATTAATTGGGTGCTATAAGACATATTACGAACTCCCCGGCTAGGCACAAAAAATTTCAAGAGTGTCTGGAAATTGAAAATTCAGAAACCAAAAACTTGTTGTCTCTTGATGTGCCTACAAGATGGAATTCTATTTGATGTTGGAGTCGGCGATATGTCTTAGGAAAGTTTTTGACACTTGCATGGACATGGATCTTGGATATTTTAATAATTTGGAAAAAGAAGATTGTGTTCCATTCAATGATGATTGGGCTAGGGCTGAATTATTATGCAAGTTTTTGGCTCATTTTTATAGACTTACCTTGTGTGTCTTCGGTTATTTGTATGCCACGTCCAATATGATTTTTCATGAGATAAGCAAGGTAGATTTACTTTTACGAGAATGAGCCTCAAGTGAAATTTTAGACTTGCAAGCAATGTCTACTAGAATGAAAGCAAAATTTGATAAGTATTGGGGTGCAATTGAGAAAATCAATCTACTACTATATATTTGGGTGATCCTTGATCGACGATATAAGATGGACTTTCTTGATTTGTCTTTTGAGACAATGTATGATAACATTTCAAATAGTGGATTACGAAAGAAATGGTGACTCGAGGAATGCAAGAGTTATTTCAGCGTTACAAATCTAAGTATGGATGTCCAACAAGCCCAACTTCATTAAATTTATTAGATTCCTCAATAACTTCTTCTTTCGATTAATTTGATTCTAGAGCAATTTTGAAAGAGTAGTTTAAGAAGAAGAAAAAGAATGAAGCTAGATTTAAGTGAGGAACAAGATTATGATGTAGTAGATCAATTTTATATTTTGAATTGGTGGAAGATGAATTCTCCTAGATTCTCTATTATTTCCAAGATGGCTCGTGATGTTATGGAGGTTCCCATCTCCACTGTTGCTTCGGAGTCGGTGTTTAGTATTGGTGGATGAATGTGTGATGCATTTAGGATTTCTATATATCCTAATTGTTCAAGCTCTAGTATGTGCTTAAGACTGGCTCCGTGCGGATTCGAGACCAATCAATGTGGATGAGGACTTGTGTGCGATTGAAACTATTGAGAAAGGAAAATTTTCTTGTTTTATTCTATTAAAGCTGTTGAGATTCTGTTAGCTTACTATCGGAAGCTTCCAGTTCCATTTTCCCCTAGCTGTAGTGAGTTAAACTTCACTTAGATCATGCCACGGGTAGGGTGTTGATCCTTTGACATAGATATTTATTTTGGGCTTTGACTTCTGTATATAAATTATTGTGTTGTACATAATCTTCAACAATTAAAATTTCAGTTTCACAAATTCCTCTTGTTCATCTTCTAAAATTGTATCAATAGACATTTTATTTCCGTGATTGCGTCGTGGCCGTTGTTGTATCTCCGACGCTATTTCTAGCAACTTTTTACCGATTATTTACCATCTTCGTTTATTCTCCGGTGAAATCAAATGTGATTCATGTGGTCCCTCAATTCTTTCAGATGATTAAGACTTAATTTCATACATCTATCAAGGCCTTTAGATCGGACAATGCACCAGAACTTACCTTCACAGAATTTTTCAAAACACAGGGTACTCTTCATCAATTTTCTTGTGTTGATACACCTCAAAAAAATTCAGTTGATGAAAGAAAACACCAGCATCTCTTGAATGTAGCCAGGGCCTTACACTTTCAATCTAAAGTGCATTACAGTTCTGCACTGATTGTTTACTTATCGTAGTGTTTCTCATTAACGGAAGCCCATCTATTCAATTTCAATCTCTGACTCCCTATGAGCTTTTGAATCACTCCACTTTTGATTACACATCTTTAAACGTATTTCATATTTGGATGTCTTGCCTATTCTTCAAGACTGCCATCTAATAGACATAAGTTCTTTCCAAGAGCTAGGACATGTGTTTTCTTGGGATACTCTCCTGGGGTCAAGGGATATCATCTCTTAGATATTGAAACTAGAGAGATCTTCATTTCAAGGGATGTTACTCTCCACGAAGCAGTGTTCCCATTCCAAAATATTTCCTCAGAGTGTGAATTTTTAGATGTTTTTTCTGATCTTTCACTTCCAGTCTCTTCCTTTCAGTCTGAATTCCATGATACCTCCCATGAACACAATTCTTTGCCTTCACCAACTCTGTCTATCCCACCTACATATCATAGGTAATCAAGAGTTGTTTAAAAGCCCTTATACTTGCATGATTATCAATGAAATCTGTTGAATAATGTTGTGGTTGATCAGTCTCATAGTAAATATCCCATCTCATCACACTTGTCCTATAAGAATTTGTCTCCTACTTACAAACACTATTCCATCAGCATTACTGTTCCTCCTGAACCTTATTCTTATAAAGATGCTATTCAGTTCCGTGAATAGCATCTTTATAAGAATAAGGTTCAGGAGAAACAGTAATGCTGAGGCTATGCAGGCTGAGATAGATCCCATGGAATCTGATGATACTTGGACAATAGTACCATTACCTGAAGGATCTCATTCCATAGGTTGCAGATGGGTCTACAAAACAAAGTATAATGTAGATGGCACTTTGGAGAGATATAAAGCAAAACTAGTTGCAAAGAGGTATAGACAATTAGAAGGAATTGATTTCTTAGATACTTATTCTCCTGTTGCAAAACTTGGTATCATCAAAGCAATATTAGAATTGGCTAGTGCTAATGATTGTATTATTGCTCAATTAGATGTGAATAACGCTTTTCTTGATGGGGATTTTATTTGAAGAAGTGTATATAGAACTCCCACAAAGCCATACACCCAATCTTCTCCCTTCCTCGTCAGTTGGGCCACTAGTGTGCAAGCTAAACAAATTCATTTAT
This sequence comes from Lippia alba, assembly GCA_037834125.1. NCBI lineage: Eukaryota > Viridiplantae > Streptophyta > Magnoliopsida > Lamiales > Verbenaceae > Lippia > Lippia alba. Next base: position 4,740 of record JBBMKE010123494.1, on the reverse strand, counting down.
GGTTTAAAGCAGGCTTCAAGGTAATGGTATGCCAAGTTTTCAGCTTCTCTCATTGGTTATGGATTCACTCAATCAAAGTCCGACTATTCACTCTTCACGAAAGGCTCAAGTTTTGATTTTATTGCCCTTTTAGTCTATGTAGGCGATATTGTGATTACTGGACCAAAGCAAGATTTTATTCACAGTTTGAAACTCTTTTTACACACTCAATTCAAACTCAAGGATCTTGGTTCTTTAAAATACTTTCTTAGATTGGAAATTGCCCGTTCAAAATTTGGGATTGTTCTTTGTCAAAGAAAGTAAGCTCTACGATTGTTGGAGGATTCAGATTATTAGGTTCTAAACCTTTACCTACACCTATGGATCCCAATGTCAAGTTGAACTCTTTTGATGGAGAACCGTTGGCAAACATCACTACAGATAACTAATTGGGAAACTCTTGTACCTTACACTGACAGGCTTGACATCTCATTTGTTGTTAACAAGCTCAGTCGATTTGTTTCACAACCCAGATCCATTCATTTAGATGTTATACACCATCTGTTGAGATATCTCAAAGGCACTCCCGGTCAAGGCATATTATTTCCTGCACATTCTGATATAAAACTAACCACTTTTGTTGATGTTGATCAGGCTTCATGCCAAGACACTAGACGGTCTAATACAGGCTTTTGTGTATTTCTTGGCAGTTCATTGATATCATGGAAATCCAAGAAACAATATGTTGTCTCCAGGTCTTCAGCCGAGGCTGAATATAGAGCCCTTCCAGTGGTTACAAGCGAGCTTATTTGGTTGTCTCAATTACTCAAGGATCTTCATGTTCCTCTTTCTGGACCTGCAATAGTCTTTTGTGACAATGCAGCTGCACTCCACATTGCTGAGAACCCATTGTTCCACAAGCGCACAAAGCACATCGAAATTGACTGTCACTTCATGTGAGATAAAGTGTCCATGGGCTTCCTCAAATTGCTTCCTGTGCGTTCTCTTCATCAGTTAACCAACATGTTCACCAAAGTTCTCACAGCTCCTCATCTTCGTGCATTGATGGACAAGAATCCCTTCCACCTTGAGGGGGGTGTATTAAAGCTGCTGAGATTCTGTTAGCTTACTATAGGAAGCTTCCAGTTCTCTTTTCCCCCGGCTATAGCTAGTTAGACTTCACTTAGATCGTGCCACGTGTAGGGTGCCGATCCTTTGACATAGGTATTTATTTTGGGCTTTGACTTCTGTATATAAACTATCGTGGTGTACATATTCTTCAACAATGAAAAATTCAGTTTCACAAATTCCTTTTGTTCATCTTCCGAAATATTCTTCAAGTATTTCATTTTTTATGTTTCAATTCAATATATAACTACTTTTTACTTTTTTTCTAATAGAATTGGTGAAGATGGGAGTTGATTCTACCATTGTTGATGTTTGAGAAGCTTGAAGATGTTCGAGAAAATTTGATGTTTGATGCTCGAAGAATGTTTGAGAACCATTGTAATTTTTATGCTATTGTGTGTATTGCTAGTTGCTAATGTGGTCTGTGTGTGCTGCTAAACATCCTGTTCTGTTTGATTTTAATTTTGTGTGTCTTGCTACTGTTTGCTATGGTGTGCATTGTGTGATTGTGTCAAACATTCTGTTTGATGCAGCATTATTGCTGTAGCATCTTTAATGTTAGATTGTTAGCTACCAAAAAATGTTAAGAGTTAATGCTGCTGTTGGTTGATGCCAGAGTCTAGACATTCAGTAATGTTAAAGAGTCGAATGTATTCTATACTGTTAGAGTTAAATGGAGTTTAAAGGTTAGAGATAGACTTAAAAATGGGCTTTGTTAAATTTAGTCCGAATAGTATGAAAATGGGCTTCATGACTGAAAATTGGGCTTTAAAATTAAAAAAGAAAAATGAGGAAACAAGGCTGGTACCCGAACTCAATCCGACCGGGTATTCAATAAAATCGGGTACCGGATAGTCGGGTACCCAACATTGTTCAGATCGTATTCGGGTAGCTAAAAATGCTACCCGATATTTCAGGTATCCAACCGAAATATCCAACACACGCCCACCCCTAGTTGTTCCAGACTAAAACTCTTAAAATTAATCTCTCTTTCTTCAAGAACTTACTAAAATAAGCCAAAACCCTTAAGATTAATCCCTCGGGAAAATTATAAAACGAGACACTAAATGACCCCTACTAGCGATTTCGGGACAGTAATTTCTCCCGCGACAAAAGTGTCCAATAACTCCCAAAAGTTATCAATTTCAAGACAAAGGTCACCGAAATGTGCTGATGTGGTGCCAGAATACTGACGTTGACTATACTTTACACGTGGAAAGAGTCAAAATTAGAGTTTAAAATCAGCCAAAACTAAGAAAGGGTCCTATAACTCGTACTACTTGGAGAACCTTATACTACCAAAGATAAATTTTTTATCCAAAATTAAAGTCTCTCTTAATTTTCTTACTTTCCAGAAGAAGAATGCAAGTTTATTTCTATTCATTTCCAACTGTTGTATGGGGCAAACAAACTTATTTATATTATTTTATTTTCTCTAGGTACTAGAAACACAATTTTGATAATGTCTGCATAAACAAATATCCTTTGCAATTGCCATGTCATTCTATTTTTCTATTATGTTATGATGGTATTTGTGATCTTTACTCCATAGATAAAAGTTAAAGTTGTTAAAATTTAGGGAAAATATCATTTTTCGTCCTCTAAAATGCCCTTGTTCGATTTTGGTCCTGATCTTTTAACATTTATCAAATTACATCCTTTATGTTTCAAAAAATCTCAATTTCAGTCCTTTTACTAACGGACGTTAAAAATTGATGGAAAAATATGCGTGTCACACACGCGCACTCACATTTATTCAGGCCTGTGAGTGACACATGTCTTTTTTTTCGGTTAAAAACTTAATGTCGGTTAGTAAAAGGACTGAAATTGAGATTTTTTTAAACATAAAGGATGCAATTTGATAAATGTTAAAAGAGCAGAATCAAAATCGAACAAGGGCATCTTTAGAGGACGAAAAATGATATTTTCCCTAAAATTTATAATAATAAAAGTTGTGATGATTTGAAAAGAAAAAGTGAAAAACAAAGAAATAATGAGTTGAACATTTTATAGAAAAAAGTTGAGAATCACTTTTATGGTTATTAGCATACTAATTTACCCTACATATTTTAAAATATTTATGGGCAATTCAATATGATTTAAATAATGCATTAATATAATAATTTAAAATTATGTAAAATACGTACATATAATAAATGAAATGCATATGATGAAATAGATAATGAAAAATTAAAATGACATGCAACTTTAAAGTAAATAAATTCATAGGAATTAATAAAAAGAGAAAAAAATTATAAACAAAAATAATTACTTTGTAATTACAAATTTTTAGCAGATTTTGATTGAGTTTTTTTAGATTATGAAATTCTAGTAGGAGTAGAAAAAGGAAAGAAATAATAATCATATAAACTATAGAGTTTTATATGAATGTAAAAATGTTAATTAAATAATATTAATATTTTAATGAGAATATTATTATTTAAACAGGTTTTAATTAATTAAGAATAGGAAATGAATGTCACAAACCCAATCAAAAACATGTCCGAAGCATGTCTTGGAGTGATTATGAATTTTAGCTTATTTAGGCTTAAAACTCCAAACACTCCAAACACTCCAAATACTCCAAAATTTTTAAAAATAAGCAGTTAAGCACTTTTGTTTTGTAAACACCTTCCAAATAGTGTAGTATTTATATTTTATTATTAAGCATGAGATCCAATTGGGTATCCTAGATTTGGTCTCTTTTTTTTTCTTTTTTTATTTATTTATTTTACTCACTTAACTACAAAGAAAACGTATTTTAGTCCGGTTACTTATTTATTAAATTTACTTTTTTTCTCACTTTTCTTTTATTAAGATTTTATGTTCTTTTTATTTTTCTTGCTCATATTTTTTTATTTATATTTTACATATATGTTATTAATATAGAATTATTAAATTTAGTAATTATAGCAAAAATAATTATGAAATATATATTAATAAAATTAAATTTAACACATTTATATAATAATTAATTCACACACTCAACTAAGTGTGCAAGGTTACTAGTTCCTATTATCCAATCTCTATCCATTTACGATTTTAAAAGAGCCAAAAAAACTCATCGTAGGAAATATAAAGTATTTCGTATATATTCTGTCATTACCCTTGGTTGAAGAAAAGGGTAGAAATATTCATGGATCGTCATGATGATTTTACAAGAACTTGTAGCATAGGCCAGCAGGCAGCAATTACGTACTTCGTGATACCTCCAAACATCAAGAGACAGAAGTAGTTTTCCTTTGAATGGTTTCGTCCCACAGAAAAGAATCATATGCAAAAACCAAATAACGTACAGCAATAGTTATCCTAACCTTGATTGTCATCTTATGAGAGATTTAATTACTATGTACAGTTTATACAATAATTTATGCCTGGATACGGTGATCCAGTGATTCTAAATCCCTACGTTTTAATATGATACTCATAATTTCTGGACTCATATATCATAATTTCTGGACTCATATATCTAAAGTCCAAGAATAAGTTTTTTCTTTGAAATACAAGTACACCTAGTTCTAGGCCAATTTATTTCGGTGAAATTAGTACATTACAATATGTAAGGAGATGCGTGATTAAATTGCTTAAAATTTTAAGGCAAATAAGTGGAAAATATAAGCACTTGTCACATGA
>JBBMKE010123278.1:0-16335 GCA_037834125.1 Lippia alba | reverse complement strand
ACATGAAGGAAAAATACCCGAGCTTGTGGATGATAAGGCTAACTTCAGAGAGAAAAGAGAGATGTAGACATAGAAATAAAACGAACAGAGACAAACGAACGACAGGAAGAACTTCAGGTTCGGGGAATAATTCAAATGATCATAGGAGGACCCACTGATGGAGATTCACAATGAGCTCGAAAAGCACATATCAGGAGAGCGAATAAGGATGAGATATTTTCGGTGCCTCCGAATAACACTCCTCAATTTCATTTCGGTCCACAAGACTTGATAGGAGTACATCGGCCCCATAATGATGCACTTGTTATCACGACAATAATTGCACATCATCAGGTATCGAGGGTTTTGGTAGATGGAGAAAGTTCGGTGGATGTATTATTCCTTAATGCTTTCCGAAAGATAGACATTGGAACAGTGTAATTAGGGATAGTGAACACAGCTTTGTACAGGCTCATAGGAGAAATGGTGGAGCCTATTGGGCAGGTCACATTATCAATAGCATTGGGGAGAGGGGAGCACCTGAAATCCAGACAAGTTAAATTGGTGGCTGTCCACGAAATAATTTATCCGACCCATGCTTAAAAGCTGGTCCAAACTTGTGGGGGGGAGTAGTGATGGGGCCCTACCCATCTAGGACACGTGGCCAGCCTTAGGAGAATTATAATAAATAGAACCAGTTTATTACGCATTGGCAAGAGGAGCTCGCAGAGACAGCTCGCTCCTTTGGAGACTGCGAGCAGAACTAGGTGTGACGAGCTGGGAAGAGGAGCTCGCCATGACAACTCGCTCCGCTGGGGACTGCGAGCAGAACTAAGGCGTGGCGAGCTGTATGCAGAGCTCGCTGAATACGTGCGCTCCTAGAACTCTGTTAACAAAAGGATACTTAGGTGGTTAGGAATAATAGAGATGACGTGATGGAGAAGGCACGAGATCTTAAGATAAGTACAAGAAAGGATGAAACGATAAGATAGAATCTAATACAGATTCAGAAAAGTAGTAAACCCTAGTAGGATTCCAATTCTATAAAAGGAGAAGTATAGCTTGTTATAAGGCATAGCTCAGAATACGAGAGAAAAGAAGAAGAGTAGATTCGGCGAGTACTCATCATTATTAACGAAGATGATTACAAGAAAAATGAAAATATAACGAATATATAAAGTAAATATTAAATGTAAAGATGATGGCTGATGAGCAGGTCGCAGAGCAAATCATCAAAGTAGAGCAGCCTGCTGATAGCTTCAGAGAATATTTAGTGCTTCCGAATATACGAGAGTTGTAAGTATGCCAAAAGTGGGTAAAAACTGAAGAACAACTTATTGAGAGAAAATAGGGGGTGTTGAGGGAGGCTGACTCTGAATTCAAATTTTAACTCCCTCTCCACCTTCAGTAGCCACCCCTGAATATGAGGGAATATGGTTAGGGCTACACATTAGTGGGCTTCTTCACTGGGCTGATGGACGGGCTGGTTAGCCCACCTAGTGAGCGAGCCTGATATGAGACCTTCTCTTCTGGGTCCGTTAAAATGTGGGAGCAAGTTGGCCTTCCCATAGGCTTAGAGATGTAGATTTATATTGGTATCATCACTTCCCCCCACTCTCGTAGTTGGGCGTGTCCAGGTGCGAGAGTAGTCGAAAATCAGTAAGTTCTTTATAGGATCTGTATGTTGCCCCTGGTCTTTGTATGGTATGGTTGCCTCGTTAAAAACCTTATAAGGGAAAACCACGTGGGAAAAAACCACTATGAGTAAAAAGAGTGCAACCACGCCATAGTTGATTGGTTGAATGTCGGGTCGTCTTTGGAAGGTTCTGGTTCTTCAATAATTGGGCAGTGGACTCGATCATTTCACTCCTCTTCAAGCATTGCTTCACTTAGCTTCTCGGTCGACTTTTCTCAATCCTACTCGGGGGTGCTTGCTGATTCCTTTGCCGACCAGCTGCTTTGACGGGCTGTTTTAACTAGCTGATTCATGGCTTACGCAAGGCTGCTTGCCTGTCTCCTGATCGGCGGGGCTCCTTTCCCTCATGCCTAGACTTGTTTGTCTGATGGACTTTTTCTTACAACAATCTCCTTCTGCATCGTCATCCCGATAGCATGAAATCTTCAAGTAAGTAATTTGAAGATTGAGACTTATCCCTTCATTTCATAAGAGTTTTGATAATATAAAATCTGCACTAAATAAAATGTAAGAGTCCTGCATGGGAGATTATTAAAAGTTTATCTATCTAATCATAATTGTAATATCTCATCCTTCATAATTTTTCTGCAAAAAAGCACGCCATCACCAGAAACGAGGTAAGGGGAATTTACTATCTGAGCATATGAAAAGTCACCCTAGGGTTTAAGTGTTTTACTCTACCAATTGTTGGCCTCAAGTTTGATTAGTCTTGCAGAAACTCCATTGTCTTCTTCTTTGTTTTCAGAGGATGTGATGGGTTTCCATGGAGACATAGTGGAAGAGTACCACCGCTGAGAGATGAGTCATTCCACTGACCACCGCAACCTCAGCCCTGACTGAAGGGGATCCACAAGTCGCCATGATCGTTGGCAGCACCAGGCTTCACCGCCACCTTGCGACAAGCCTACCCGCAAGGCTACTGATCGTGCTGATCACATGGGTGCTGACAAAGGTAAATACAAGGCTTCTCCCCAGGCTGTTGACAAAGGTAAGGACAAGGCTGCTTCCCAGGCTGCTGATCCAGGTACTCGCTGATGCTGTATGGAACTCCCGCAAGGCTAGTTATTTGGATTCTCCCGAATTCAAGCATAACTTAGCTGTGACCACCCACCAACACATCTGGGGTGCTTTCTTCCATGCCTTTGACCAGGGCTTCCAGGTCTGCAACGCCCAACTAGTTGCCTCAGACGAGTTCCCACCAGCTGTTAATCTGACCTTCCTCAATCCTTTTGAATATTTTAAATTGTAAGTACTTTAACTTTTACAAACAATACTATTTTTTCTTTTTTCTCTTATTTTTCCTTTCCGTACTTCAATTTTAAATCTGAATACTTTAAAAGTAATACTCTACTTTTAAATCTGGATACTCTATTTTATAATTTATATACTTTGTTCCATAATTCGGAAACTTTACAATACTCTGTTTTATAATTTGGACATTTTATTTTATAATTTCAATACTCTATTTTGTAATCTGGATATTATATATTTTCAAATTAATACTTCAAAATATAAATCTACAATTAAGTTTTATCCTACCATCCACCTACACAAAAAATATATATATATAATTTTCATACTTTATTTTATAATTTGAATACTCTATTTTTTAATCTGGATACTCTATACTTTCGAATTAATACTTCAAAATATAAATCAATAATTAATTTTTACTCCACCATTCACCTACACAAAATAATAATAATCATAATAATAATAATAATAATAATAATAATAATAATAATAATAATAATAATATTATGTGTAGATGAATGGTGGGGTAAAAATTATATTTTGAAATATTAACATACAAAATAAAAGTATAAAATCTTGTATATGAGGTATTATGTTAACAAAATGGTTTACGGGGAGGAAAGAGTGATGTATCATGTCATTTCATATTATGTCTCAAGGACAGTTTAGAAATTTTGATGAAATAGGGAGTGAACTAAAATTATGAAAATCAACTGGGGAGTTAGTATATGTGATAAATTTTTGGAGTGTGAAGCTAACTAAAATTTGGGTCACCATGTGGGAAGATTTCCCACATTTTCCCTTAAAAATATATACATAAAATAAAATTCTACTATTTATCATATATAATATAATATAATTTTATTTTTATTCTAATCAAATGTAATATTTTTATTCATAACAAACGGACCCTCACTTTTATGTATATTACAAAACAATCCTCGAGGGTATTTTGATCATTACAGAGTCAAATTTGACAGAACTCTAACGGAACAGCGGAGACATCAAACGGAAATAAAGGTTAAAAACTTGTATATAATTTTTTAAATAAGAGGTCCTGCATTGTAATTTCGCCTGTAATTGCGAGGGTTCTAAGATATAATTCACTCCAAATATAATGCCCAATTTAAGAAGCATTCCATACAGAGACCCCGATGCAAAGCATACTGGCGCCATGAGACATCAGTTATAAGCTTATCGATCAAAGCATCTAATATCACATGATGCAGAGTCAATACGTAATAATTAAGGTAAAGCAATTATTATAAATTACACTGAATAAACGTCAATCAGTAGATTCGGTACATGCATAACAGCATAGGAGATTTCAGCCGAGTTCAGATAGCACCCCCACATTACGGTTGCTTGGTAACTTTCAGTACCAGGAACGATTACTCTGTTTCCCAAAAATTCCCGGACCATATGTGGAAGAAATCAAGTCGGCGAGAAGAGGGTATTGTAATAGAACAAATGAAGAAACCGGCAAATAGGCCAATGCCACCAGGGGACCGAAAACCCACGGATTCTTCCGACCAACGACAAGATAGACGGTTGCAATGAAGGCTACCATCATAAATAATACCGACAAAAAAAGCGTGACAAGCCCGGCTATTAGTCTCTTAGGCAAGGCAAAAAGGAAATCCTCTTCTGAGTAGCGTGAAGTAAAGATGGACAAGAACATCAGCAGCGAAGTTGTGGATGTGAAGAGCGAGATAGCATTGGAAATGCCAAATACTATGAACTCTCTATCCTTGGAAAACTTAGGGAAGCCGGTAGCATCATCATAGTCACCTGGTACCGTGATAGCTGCAGCAAACATTATTGTAACGACTAGAGCTGCAGCAATGCTGCATGATGCGGATGTATCTTTCATCCATTTTTCTCCGTCTTCCTTTAACTGTTTGTGCTCCTCCGTGAAAACCATTTGAGGAGTTTTCTTGTCTTTGTTCTCTTCATTCTTCGACTGTGGTGGGACAAGCTTTTCAACTTCCTGCCAGAAAAGGGATTTTTTATTTTATGTTAAACTTGCATATTTGAGTGTGAAAGGTTCTCGACATGGAAAATTCTACCCCAAATCCGGTTTGACCGAACCCAACCAGTTAAAATGGTCACTCTCCCTAAATTTAAAAATGGTCACCCTCCCTAAAATGGCCGAACCCAATGTTAAACTTGCATATTGATTGGTCACTCTCCCTAAATTTTTCACCAACACATCAAGTGCAAAACACTCGCCCCCTCATTACACCGGTTTGGCCGAGTCAATCTCGGGCTAGAATTATCCGCTCGACATGAGCATTGAAGGGAGTTTATAACATAAGAAGAGAAATTAAGCGAGAGCTTATTAATTATTAGGGATAATTACTATAATCCCCAGAGGCTAGCTCTTTAAAAAAAATAATAAATAAAAATAATAAAGAAAATTCTCTCCCTGAATTTTATACATGGTAACATATCGGTGTTCCCGTCATTTAAGTTAATAGAAAGGTCTTGGTGCGGGGTTGGAGACTTATAAGTATTTATGTGGGAACCCTTGCATGAAATGTATTGCTGATCCTTGTATCATGTATCTTTGTATTCTTTCTGACTTTGATTGTTTATATATGAGGTGGATGTCTCGATAATAAATTCACAGCTCTCTATCTATTTTCTCAAAATAAAATAAAATAATAATAAAATAATGAAAATGTCCGAATGTTGTTCAGACATTAGTATATTTAAACACTAATAGCCTGGGATGAATTTAAAATATTTTAAAAGGATGCATTTGTGTATTCATGTAAACCTTTTAAAATATGAACATTTAATTTGAATATTTTTTATACTTTATATATATGACTTTCTATTTAATATTTATATTTGAGAAGAACGCGGCCGAGAGTCATGGCGCTGGTGGCGCTGGTGGTGGTGGTGGTGGTGGATACAGAAATCGATTAAAAACAACAATGGGTTGGTTTGCAGACCTGATGTGGGAGAAGGCGGTAGGCACCGGCGATGGTTGGTGTTGATTGTGATGAAGGTGGCGGCTGGTGTTGGTGGAGGTGGTGGTCGCCGGAAGAGCTCGCCGAAGAAGGAGCCCAGCCTCCGCCATGGCCCCGTCAATGATTCGTCATGAAGCCACCACCGTTAAAAATTGTGCCACGAAATTGGTACCAATGCAATCCTCATATTGTGGTGATCGAAAACCATTACAAGTACATGGAATTCGACGAAAAAACGAGAAATTCCCAATTCAGGTTCAACATCCTTCTTCTCCGACGAGATGCTGGAGTGGTTGGGTTTAAATTTTTATTATGAAATAAAATAGAATTTATATGAATAAATTATTAAAATATATATATTAAAATTTCTCAAAATACAAAACAGTGATATTTATTTTTTTTAATTTTTATTAGAAAATATTATATAAAAAATATGCATTTAATTACTGATTAAAAATATAAATATACACAAAGAAATAAGATTTATCAATTATAGCCTCTTTCTTTTTTTTTTTGAATTTTTGAAAAATATAATATTAATATAATTTGTACACAAAGATAAATATTTTATATTTTTTAACAAAACGGTCTCTGGAAAATATGATAATTGCATTGAAGTCCTTGGGGGTAATTTGGTAAAATTATAAAAATAATAAAATATTCACAGTTATTTTCGGCATTACAGGGTCAAAACATAACGGCACCCTAACAGTTTCGAGGATCTCAAACGGAACATGAATTATAGGTACTTATTTGTAATTATTCAATAATGATGGATTTGATTGTAATTATGTCTAACTACATGGTAGGTGGATGTAATTTTTCCTATAATATATACATACTAAATAAATCTATACTATATATTAGACGAGATATCCATTTGGTGTAATGGACTCTCATTTGACCCATTTGATGCCATGGACTCTCATTTTTCTTTTTCTTTATTTTTTAAATATAAATTCTAGACATGTTTCTGATAATTTTTTGTTTAATTTCTTTTATATTCATCAAACTCTCAAATTCTTTTTTTTTTTATTTTTTTATTAATATTTTTATAAGTTTTACTTGATCAACTAATTTATAATAATTTGATATTATTTTATTATTTATCAAAAACTTATAATTATATTAAAAATAATTATGAATGAATTAATATTTTGACAATTTTATTTTATTTTTTACACATGTATTGAATGTGTAGGGTAGCTAGTTTCTAGAATTTAGGAGGGGTAACTTCCATGCCATCATTATACGTGGCCCCGACAGTGTACAAAAGAGAAAAACTCATATAATTAATATTAAGTCATCCTGGGATAAAATTCAGAAAAGAATTGGTAACCCGATCGGACTTCTTATTTTCACGGAAGAAATATTCCCTCAAAGTAAAATCTCTGGAGTGGTACTTAAGAAAAGGAAGGATATATCTTTTTACCTTGTACCATTGTAGTTCCCTCTGTAATTGAAGAGCTGCGCCCGAAATTTGATTAAGTTTGTGAGATGGTGCTAGTTTTCCAGCTGCATGCAACATGGTGTTCAAACTATTGTCCCTTTCATCTACAAATTTGTGTTTATGATCGCTCATTTGATTCACCAGATTAAAGACTTTCTCAGAACGGTTTTCAACTGCGACGTGGAATATGGATCCACCAGAATCCGACCTAACATTAATAAGATTGGGATATGCCTCTATGATCATTTCTACCAAATCGCTATTGCCTACTCTTGCTGCACTAATCAGTGCATTAGTGCAAATTTCTAAAGATTCCTCGGAAGTCATAGTTTTGATTTGCTTGCAGGTGTGTTCAGCAAGACTTTTGAATTGTTGATTCACCATCAGTTGCTTTTCCATCATGGAAAACCCTACAAATAGTATAGCCTAGAAATTTATTCCGGGAGTACAATTCGTACGATGACATTTTTAAATTAATTTTAGATGGTAGAGAACATAAACATTTACGGTTAAATTTTTTTTTTTTGGATAATTACGAAGGCACCCTAAGATTTGGCTGAGATTTGAGAAATTACAAATTCTCCCTGGCTCGTTGTCTCGTCCATTAAATTTAATAGAATTTGTAATTTTACTATTTCACGCCCCTTAGATCCTAAAACTCAGGGGGTATATGTAATAAAAGTCCAAAAGCAAGGAGATTAATGTAAGTATTGAAATTCTTGGGGGATTTTGATGTAAGCACTTGAGTTTTGTGTTTACCTTGTTTAGCAAATAATGCTGCTTATTAATTTTTTGAAGTTTTAATAATGAACTAATTTCATTCCTAAAGTTTATGGATAGTACCAAATATTTTCTTAAAAAATTATTAGGCATGCATGTTTATATTGAAATGTTATTCATATTTAAAATACATGCATTAAAAACCACTGATGTTCGAAATATTTGTTTAAATAATTTTGATGGATATTTATGTAAATTTAATGGGTTTGTTATGTTTTTTTGTTAAATAAAAAAAATATTCTAAACTAACGAAGTGTAAATAAACTTATGCAAAATATGTATAAAACTAAGATATAAGTATAAAGTGAAATCTTTAATTTTTTATCATACTTTATTGAAACAAATATGGATGAAATATTTATTCCGACTTATAGATAAAATATAAATATTAATTTCATTATAAATTTTAAAATTGAAATATACAATTTTAACCAATATTATAAATATGTCATTATATTCTCAATATTATTACAATATATCCCAAAGATATGATTGAAAAATTTAAAAATAATATTGCAGACATCGGTAAAAGTTAACATCGTTACTAAAGATTGGGGCAATATAAATCTTAGGGAGATATCGTAATTTCTCAAACCTCAGGTTCCAATTTTAGGAGAAATTTGTAATCATCCCAATTTTTTTTATTAAACCAATAGGAGAAGAAAATTGAGGGTGGGCACCGACGTCACAAATTTAGTTGTATCTTAAATGCTTGAGAGAGAGAGAGAGAGAGAGGGTCACTTGTGGGAATGAAACGCTCCCAGAAGGCGAAGCAAGAACCAACGCGAAAGACAGTCTTGTATTCAGCCATTAATGACAAAGCAGAAGAACCGTCTGACAACTTCCGGATGACCAAATCCGGGTACTTTTTCACCAAATCCAATGCTATATCTGTTCACATGATATATGCATATATAAACACTGATCATGAATTGGGAAGTAATAAAGTGAAGTAAATTGATTTATGATTACAAGAGGAGTCTGAAATATTTACCCACCAAAAAATTCAGCAGTAATTAGAGATAATAATAGGAGGAGGCCAGGAATGCCGCCATAAGGCTCCTCCTCAGTGGTGACGGAGATCAAATATTCAACCATTTTTCTTTTTGCGTGTACCGCCGCTGTATGAATTGGAAATATAGTAATTTGACGATAAGTAATTGGTACGTAGAGCAGCGCGGGCATTCTGTGTACCAAAATACATGCTGCATCAACGTTGCCGGCGGCCGCAGACAAGTGCAAAGCGGTTTCGCCCTTCAGGCTCGTTGTTCGTGCAATAGCTTCATCGGGCATTATCTCCACCATCTTTTGCACCAAGTGAATTGCTTTTCGTGTTCCCACAGCCAAATGGAGAGGAGTCATATTCTTAGAGTCGAGCCTCGCACTTATTGCCGTTGGATCTGTATCAAATATTCTTCTGGCTGCCTCCCAGTTGCCCTCCAACACTGCCTTGTATAGTTCTATGTATTCTGTAAAAGCTCTCCCTTGCCCTTCGTTGTTTGGCCTTAATTCTTGCAAAATTATTTTCCAGAATGCACATGAATTCGTTGCCCAAATTAATTTTTGGGTGTTTATCAGATTATTATGAGCATCATCAGAAAAAATAAAATTAACTAAAATTACTATGCAATGAGGAGAAATAATTAAATAGGTTTGGGAATAATTGCAAACACTAATTCCAGATAAATACCGATTCAGTTAACTTCACAACTAGCCTGTGCACGTTAAACCTTTCTAGAACCATCATATCACATCAGATCAAACACCAAAACCATTGGTTTAAAAAAATGTACAAAAGCTATCAGAGAGAAATAATGTGATAGAATTAGTTAAGGATCAATATTGAAATTTGAGACTTATTTTCACATTTCCTTATTTTAAATATGTGATTTCAATTCTAGAATTTATCAATTCTTAATGTGATATTTGAATTATTAAGATTATTTGAAGTGTATCTAGCTCTTTGCAAATAAATTTCAAAGTTATTAAGAATTTTTAGTCAATGTATTACTTAAGGATATTGAAAGTACCATCTAAACCTGCTCCCGCATACCATTAACTTGAGCAAATTAAACAGATGTATTATGCACTAACGGAGAGTATTGTGCTGCGCATTAGGTAACTACAAACTTTAGGATACGTTTACAATAATTGATAACGGGGCTTTAGTAAATTAAAGAGGCAATTTATTGTGTTGACTTTAGTTTGTTGTGGGTCTTGTCTTAGCCAATGGGCCCGTATGTGAAATGGCTTATGACTTGGTAATATAGGCCCTCAAAATTGGACCTCTTAAATAAGTCATTGTCCTTTTATTGGTACTAGTAAATAACGCATATTTGTTGCATGTGCAAATAAAAATAATAATATTATATAAATATATTAAATTAATTTTTATATTAATATTTATTATATAATTAATTTTAATATAATTGTTTACTTATGATAAATATAAAATGTAAGAAGATAAAAATAAAAATTATTCAAAAAAAAAAGAATTCAAATAAGGTAAGAGAAAAGAAATATAATAAAGATGTTGTTTGGGTGGTAAAATGATAAATATATAATAAGAAAAGAAGAAAATGCAAGAAAATAAAACGGACCAAAAAAGTTAGTAAATAAAACGAAAAAAGAAAAGAGAAAAAAAAGAGTTCAGCGGTTACTATCTGTCTCTCTCACATATTATGTTTTAAAACCCGGACCGGTTCAACCGGTGACCGGCCGTCCATCCGGTCCAAATACCCCTCAAAAACCAGTCCTTAATGGACCAGTCCTGACCGGGGCTAACCAGTCCAAAACCGGTTAGAAAACCGGCCCGGACCGTTTCACGGGCCGCTTGGGACTTTTTTTTTATTGTAAAAATCATTTTAAAATTGAGAGTTGGGGGTGTCGAACCCAACACCTCTACCTTGGAGGAGAAGTTTGAAACCACTAGGGCTATTTGGTTAGTTGCTATATTTGGAAAAAAGTCTTTAATATACGCCTAAATAATAAACTCACCAAATCCAAGTTCTAAAATATTATTAATTATGATTACAAATATTATAAAAATTCAATTCAAACATGAGTAAGATAATATAAAATATTTATTTACTCTAATATACATTTATAAAGACATAACTGTATGTATGATGTGCTTTTTATTTTTTTTCACAATAAAAATAAGTTATTTGTTAAATCAATCTTTTATCTATATTATTAATTTGATTGATATCGATTATTTTTCTATTTAGTTAAATTTATCTATATGTTTGTAGATTTATGATTTGAAAATTAATGAGTAGTATAATATTATTTAACTTATTTTATTATTTTTAGTTAATATTTATATAATTATAATAACTAATATTTATATTAATATATATATTTATATAATTAAATATAAATATTATTTAATTATGACATCACATCGGTCCGATCGATGGTCCGACCGGTCAAACCAGTAACCAGTAACCAGTAAGGGCTTCGGTTCAACGTCCGGTCCTAGTTTTAAAACATATCTTGCATATATAGTATAGATAAAATTACCATGTTGTCCAGAACCTATGATGCACAGATACGGACACGGCGACACGGATACGGCAACACGGATTTTTTAAAAAATTTAGGACACGACACGGCTCCGACACGGCTTAGTAAATAAAAATTTTAAATTGTATTTTATTTTATTAAATATCATGTTTAATTAAATACATATTTTTTTATACAATTGGTTTTCTAATAAAAATTCAAAAAAATACATCATATTTTTGTATTTGGAGGAATTTAATATATTTTAAATTATTTTATTCATACAAATTATATTTTATTTACATAATATATTATTAATGAAATTAAATTAAAATAAAAACTCAAAAAAAAAAAAAAAAACAATCCAAGCACCCCTGTGTCCCGTCGGAGAAGATGAATTCTGTACCAAGAATTGGGGATTTTTTGTTTCTTCACCAAATTCGATATATGGGTAGTGCTTTTTCGATCACCGTGATACGAGGGCGTATTAATACTAAATTCGTGACCCGATTTTTAGCGGTGGTGGCTCCATGAAGAATCAAAGTCACAGCAATGACGGAGGTGTTGGGGCTCTTTTTCCAGGAACCACCACCCCCACCAACAAATCTGCTCGCCACTACTAAGCTGCTGCAGTGCCGCCACCACCCAATCCCTTATCATCGCCTCCCTTCCCCCTGTGTACATCGCTGGCAACAACCACGACCAACACTCCAACCCTTCTTCTTCTCCATAACACACAGACATACAATCACACACACGCACAAATAGTTTCAATTAAAAACACACACTCAAAGAGAGAAAATTGTGAATGAAACGTGGAGGAATAGGGTGGAGGTGGAATTGAGAGGCGCTGATTTGGGACCTGGGGATTTTGGATGGACGGTATTGGCGGCGGAATTGGCCAGGGAGGAAGTGGCATGGTGGGGTGGGGGCTGGACGAGAAGGTTGTACCGTGCGGCGGCGGCGGCAAATTTGTCCCCAGCGGTGCAGTCCTGCATTTTGCTTAGGGGTGGCTTGGGGAATTGTTATATATATATATATATATATTAAATTGAATTTTTAATTATATATAGTTAAATGGTAATATTGTCATTTAAAAATTTTTAACATTTAAATAAAAAATAAAGAAAGGGCTAACATTCCGTCAAGGGTATAGGAGTAAATTTGCATTTTTCGTCAGGGAGCTCAATACTTATAAGGACTCTATAAGGAGCTCAATCCAAACAATATTTACAAAGACTTTATTGTAATTTTTTTGATAATAATAGATTGCGTTGTAATTAGACCTAAATATGAGATAGTTGACTGTAATTTTCCTTTATTTATTATTACGAAGTATTGCATGTGTGATGTAATAAGTTGAATACGCTGCACCCCAGTTGAAGAATGAAAGTAAAATCAGAAGGTTAGAATTAGATACCTGTACTAATCGGGAGACCTAGATTCTGGCGTCGCAATTGAAGTTGAGAAAATTTATTTTCCAACTCCAACCAAACATCTCTTGCAGTTGTCATTGTAGGATTTGCAGCAACTTCGGATTCCAATGTTTCATGGAGTAAACCCAAAATCCTTAACTTAAAAACCTGATCGAACCTTCTCCATTGAAGATATAGTTCATGTTGTGTTTGAGGCCGCGGCCGAGGAGCGCTCCCATCAAGGAAACGAAACCCAATGCCGGAAGCCCCAATCATGGGAATTGTTTGCTCTTTCCAGATTTCGTAGTTTGTATCGGTGTAGGAAAACCAGAGTTCTGCGGACATGAAATTTGCCGCATTAATTATTGATTGCCATGTGAGGAAACCATGGAGTACGACGCTATTACAAACTTTATCTACTCTATTCAAATATATGAACCATATTCGTGTTATTGATTCCTCGGTGTCGTGACCAAAGAAATTAAATTTTAAACTTAACTCATGTTATCCTAATGATCATAAATTACAAGACAGTCCCATGTAGTTTCCCTTTTTTTTAAAAAAAAAACTAATTAATCCTTAAAGTTTGATTTGCTCTAATCTCTGTATTAAAAATAACTAATAACTCTGCATATACAATAAAAAAATATTAAATTAAAGTTTTTATATTATTATTTAATTTATAATCATTTTTAATATAACTATGAATAAATTTAATAATATCAAATAGAGAAAAAAATTAAAGATAATATAAATAAATAAAAAAAGAATTGGAGAATTATGTAAGTTTAAACAGAAAACTCTACAAAAAAGTTTTGAGTACAAAACTGAAGAAGTGGTTTGTTTAAGCACAAAACTGAAGAAGTGGCTTACTTCATTAGAGAGTAATCCAATAGGTTTTGGTTAGTAAAATATAAAAATTGGGTTAATTTCCCAAAACATTGTTTACATTAATAGTTGTTTGAGATAGGTAAATTGAATTTGTAGAAAACAAATATCTCATAATTATTCCTACGAATCTACAGGGCTTGCTCTTAAACCAAGGCCCGTCAACCATTAAAGTAAACAATTTATTATGGTTTGCAAAATAACCCACCCATCCTAATATTTAAAGTACGTGACTACAATTTAGGCTAAAAATTATTTAAAAAAAAAGAAAAATGAGAGTTCAAGACACAAAATGGGTTTGTCGCATAGTATGGACTAGTAACTCTGCACACACAATGTGTGTGCAAAAAAAATTATTAAATTAAAAATTTTATATTATTATTTAATTTATAATTATTTTTAATATAATTATAATTTTATGATGAATAAAATTAATAATACCAAATTGAAAAAAAAATATATAAATAAAGGATATAGGGGAAAAAAACGAATTTGAGAGTTTTGTAAAGTTTCTGCACAAAAATGTTAAATTACATAGCTAGAATTTAGGTTAAAAATATAAAAAAAAAGAAAAAAATGAGATTTCATGACATCAAATGGATCTCTCACTTAATATATAGTATAGATAAAAGATCTAACTAGTCTTAACATTTTATATTAAAAGTTTATTAAAAAATTAACATTATGATTTTTCTAAATTCCCTTATTTTTCCCTCTCACTCACAAGTCGCAACCTAATTTTTTCGCTTCATCAATTCTCTCTCTCACTCTCTTTCGACTTAGTAGAATATTGTGGCGAGAGGCGGCGGTGGATCTAAGTGGAGAGTGATCAGAAGCGACTCATAGTTTTTATATTAAAAATAATTGAAGAATATATATTAAAAAAATTATTTTAATATATTTAACTACTAATAATTTTTTTACTTGTACATGTATCATATGTGTGGAATTGCTATTAAATATACCGCAAAACAACATAAAATTTATAAATTTATATACATAAATTATAAATATTAATTTTTCAGTATAATTAAACACAAATTAATGTACTACGCGATACACATGTACAGTAATTCCTGAAATCTATAACAAGACGAGTCTTAAATAAAAAATAAAAAAGAAAAAGAAGACAAGTCTTTAACTTTGAAATAAAACAAAATCGTATTTCAGGGTATATTCGACAATTTAAAAATACTTTTCTTTTTGTTCCGAATTTAACATTATTAAAATATGTCAAAGTGATGCTTTGGAAAAATTATATTAATAAAAAAAGTTTAATGTAACCCTGACGGTTTACAATAATTGGTAACAGAATCAGAATCACGAACTAATTAATAGAAAATAGAATTTAGGAGATTGAATTATAATTAACGGATGTATTTTTTTTTTCTGGACAGAAAATAGATATATTGATAAACACTTAAATTATAGATCATAGTTGAGATGGTAACAGTACTAATAAATTTATAGTTTGGATTCTGGAACTTCTTATCTTTTCGAAGATTGAACATAAATGATGAGAAAAATTGCATTGCATATAAAATTTTATAGTTACAGTTTGATTGTAAATGTTTATTTGAAATGGTTTTAGTTCTGTACACTTTAAGGTTAAGTAATTTTAATAGTTAATAAATACTAGTAATTATGGCACCCTGGGTTGCGTGTGTAAATAACTTTTGCTATTATTTAATTTTATTAAAAATAATTTTTATATTAATATAATTTTTATTTTTAATATATTTATTAGATTATAATAAATTAATAATATTATAAAAGATAATAAACAATATTGTTTTTGAAAAAAATAAAAAACTATATATATAGAAAAATAAAAAGAATTGAAGTGAGATAAAAAAGAAAAGATAAGGTAGAGAAATATGGTTGAAGTGAGAGAAAAAGAACGAATTAAAAAAAACCAAAAAAAAAAAAAAGAAAAGCGGACACCAAGAGACGAAACTTGAGCCTCTCACTTAATAAATATATAGATTATTAATGCAAACTTGGGTCTCTCGCTTAATAAATAGTATAGATTATTAATGCAGTATATTGGATATATGTGCAAATAAAAAATAGATATTTTTAGTTTGATCCTAAATAGAATTTGAATTATTAGTATACTCCCTAATTTAATAAATTTTTTAGTTAGCTCTCTAATTATTTTAAAATGATCTAATTATCCTTTGTTTAGTCATATTATTGAATAATACGAAATTCCTGAAAATTTAGATATAGTTCCACAATTGCATAATTTTATACTCCATAACTAATGATTATATAAAATAATAGTTCCTTAAAATTCATATATAATGTTCAAAATTCAAATGTAAATACTTTATATTTAGAGAAAAGTTCCCTCCGGCTACTTTGGTGTGTGCGTAAATATATATA
>JBBMKE010122957.1:0-16339 GCA_037834125.1 Lippia alba | reverse complement strand
TATGTCTATGGTTACGGGACCATCAGAATTGGATTGTGATGGTTGTGGTTTTTGTTGTTGCAGAAGTTGAGCAATTTCTTGGGATAGGATGGTTGCCGCCTCGGACAATGCCGACGATGAGATCTCTGCCTCGTTGCCCATTGTTGAACGGTAGATGATGACGCCAATCACGAATCTTTAGGATCGTGCGGCTCTGATGCCATGTTGTAAAGTAAAGAATTGTATGAAAGCTAAATTGTATTTCATTATGATTGATATGTTTTGAGATTACACTGACAGGGAGATTAAAAGGACCAAGAAACGTAATCACTAGAGTAACATAATCCCGTGATACAAGGTAATTATGCCTAGGTTAACAGGTGTGTGTCGGGGAAAAAGAAAAAAAGTTTCAATTTATAATTTATTTATGAGAAAATAATCAAAATCGTCTCGTAAAGTGAGTTATACACAGGTTTCATCCCAAAAGTGGATAATGTCTCACTTTGTCTCATAAAGTGTCATTTGTCTTAATTTTGGTCCCATTGAAGTAACTTTTTAATCCTTTTGGTTCTTTTGTATTTTCAAAACTACCACAAACTATTTAAATTATAAATTTTTACCCCAAACAATTATAATATATATTATATATTATAATACATATATACACCTATATAATATACGTATATATACACATATATGATACATGTAATGTATATACATAAGACAAATGCCACTTTATGGGACTAAAAGCGAGACATTGCCAACTTTTAAAACGAAACTTGTAAATGACTTCACTTTACGGATCGATTTTGATAATTTAATCTTTATTTATTTACTATTTGTTTGTCTTTTGATATATAGCATTTACATTTATTATTTAATAGTTAGTCATTCTCCCGAAATTCGATACTAAAATTTCAAACCACTGACTCTCTTTTTTGTATTAGTTTGCTCAAACCATTTTCAAATTAGAATTATCGAATTTGGAGCGTTATTTTAAACATTCAAGAAACATGGTTTCATCGCAATAACAGTTGGATAAAAAATACGGCAAGTTGCTACGTAACTGTTGTTATTTAAGCAGCCAGACCAATTGAGCACCTATTAATCCTATCTAGTAGCGAAGAAAAGAGAAAGCAAGCAAGAAATTCACAAACAAAAAATGGACATGTTTGCCGAGCAAGCGGTGTGTGCAGCGATAGAAATACTGGAACAGGCGCTGATGTACTATCGATTGGGAGGGCTCGAATCCGTGAAAGCTCTGAGAAACGATCTTTCACTGGTGTACTCTATCCTTAAACATGATGCAGCCCAAAAGCAAGCCACGAACAAAGAAATTCGTTTCCAGATTAGTCAAGTGGCTTACACTGTCGAAGAAGTGCTGGTGACTTTCATCAAATTCCACTCTCGGAGAAGGAGCGGAGGGATGCTGGAGAACTGCGCTCGTTTTCTAGGCTGCCATGAGAACATCCTTATAAACCTTGTGTACCTGGTGGAAAAGATTGAGTTCATACGGGGTGAGCTAAAAGACATAGTTGAAAGACTCCCCAAGTATGGTATTGAAGAAGATGATGGTGAGGGTTCGGAATCGAGGAGACCACAAAACATTGCTCTCCAATGGGGACAATTGGTTCCTCATCAAACAGACAAACACGTGGTGGGCTTGGAAGGGTATGTGAAGGAACTACTAGAAAAAGCAATATTGAACGAAAGGTCAGGCCTTTCGATTGCCTGTATCACAGGAGTTGGGGGCCTGGGAAAGTCGACTCTTGCAAGGGAAGTCCACAACCATGATAAAGTTGATTTTCACTTCGACTTCCAGGGTTGGGTGGTTGTTTCGGAAGAATTCAACTCCGAAGAGGTTATCAGGAAGCTTTTGAAGCAGCTGGGGAATAATAGCCACGCGGAGAACTTCTCAGTGCAACAACTAAAAGGCAAGCTTTTGGAGGAGCTAAGGGGCAAACAATATTTCATAGTCCTCGACCATGTGCGGGGAGAACAAGATTGGGATGAATTGAAGGATGCTTTCCCGCATAATGAAGGTAAATCAATCCTCCCTCCGTAGTATTATGTAGCAACTAATTGAGGCTTGATAAATGGGTATAATTACATTTCTCATGTAGTTTAACTCAATTTTGAAAAGGAAAAAAAAATTTTAAATTTATAGTTGAAAATTGAAAGGAAAAAAACAGAAGAAAAACTCTGATCATGGTGTCTTTTTAATTGTTGTCCAAAATCAAAGTATTTTTTCTTAATTTCCCAGTTATGAAAACCTTTTCATCGTTGGATTAAATCTTACGGTTGTTGGTAATTATCCCCGAGAATTATTTCAGTATAATATAAAATCTGTGCAAAATAAATGATATAAAACATGGCAGTTGAGTTTTCTTATAAGCTTTTTTTTTTTATCGTTATTTATTTTGCAAGAAGCTCATTTTTTTGACAATAGTTCAAAGATTCATTTCTCTAAAGGTTGTAATAACTAATAATACAATTTTAACCTCTCTAAAGTTCACAAAATATGACAAAAACCACCTTCTAAAATTTATGTATAATTAATTATGAAGTAGAAACTCATAAAGTATAAACA
Source organism: Lippia alba (assembly GCA_037834125.1). Classification (NCBI taxonomy): domain Eukaryota; kingdom Viridiplantae; phylum Streptophyta; class Magnoliopsida; order Lamiales; family Verbenaceae; genus Lippia; species Lippia alba. The sequence goes on along the minus strand of JBBMKE010122957.1, from coordinate 13,770 downwards.
AAGTTATTTTAAATTAAACATTCATATTTAAAAAAGCTTACATGAATATGACAAAATGCACGCTATTTTATTGAATATATTAGTTACAAACTAGTGCCAATGCACAGGTTATAATTTTTCTTAAAAATATAACAAAAATATATAAATCAAAATATATTATTAAGATAATAGCTATCAGATAAAATTTTTAGTTATATTTGAATGATATGTGACAAAGTTTAGTTTGTAGAAAAAAACTATTTAAATTAAAATTATTTTAGAGAATATCAAAATTATTGTAAATTATACAAATATAAAACTTATATTGAATAAGTATATTCCTGATCAATACAAAAAGGACCACCTAGTAGTGTAGCTTAGCGGTTCGGCATTATATTAGTTTAACAAGAGGTCTCGAGTTCAAGTACCTTACTATTAGCAGGGAGAGATTTACACTTTAAGTGATCTAGCCCCACTCGACCCATGAAAATGTTCGACCCATGGAAATGTTCTTTAGAACCAAAGAACCCATAACACTGTAAAGTGCATTCCACTTATGTTAAAATATAAAAAATATTAAAATTTTAGAAATACGTTTACAAATAAAAAATATATAAACTTTTTTTAAATATATGATCATTGTAAAATTGTTATTAACCGGCAATTATCAAAATAGAAATACCATAAAATTTTCCATTCTGTGTTAGAATCAAATAATTAAAGAAAAAGAAAATAACTTTAATTAACAAATTTAGAAAAGACACTTAAAAGAGCAAAATAACGATCTAATCGATGTAAAATTGAAAAAAGATATTCCTATATATTAAGAAAAAAATGTAAATTTAAAATATATAAAACAATAATATTAAAATTAGTAGCATAACTAATTCTAAACCCGTACCAAGGCACGAGATTTTCTAAACTGGCTCCACCCTTTTAAGTGAACTAATATTTAAATATTTTAGGCAAGCGTTTGATAATGTAGATTATCCGATTTTACTTTTGATTCATTCAATTAATAAATTTAGTTGCATCTAATTTCATTTATTATCGTGTTTGATATATCTTATAAAGTGAAATATCATTTAGAATATTAATTTTCATGCTTAGCCACAAAATCTAACTAATTTCTTAAACTTATGAGAAATTAATCTTCGATAAACACACCCCCTCCCCTAAGATTCATTTGAGAACTTAATCTCTCTATATCTCTCTAAAGTGAACACCTTATACCGGGTCGAAGATTAACTCTTCCGGTCAGTGAGATTTAATATGCCTTATCAAACAGAAAATTAGCTAAAAATTAAGTGGACTAAATGAGCCTAATCACATATATCAAACACTCTCCTTTTAAGTGAACTAATATCTAATGTTTAGATTAAATAATTAAGCTTGTGTAAGATAAGAATTCTAGAGTAAATAGAGAGAATATTAATTATTTTAATCAAAATAAATTTGAATATATATATTATATGTTAAATTTAACTGCAACTGATAGGATATAAAGGAAGTTCGTTTTAAACTTCAATTAAATAACATATAATTATAAGAGTTGTTGTCACTTTCCTGCATTTAAAATAAAAGATGCACATTTTATGAAATTAATAAAATAGTGTAATTCAATTGAAAGGAATCCCTTTTACCTGTTCATAGTCGAAGAATATGGACCTCATAGCATACAGAGAAAGTTTGAATTATTCAAACAATTTAACAACATAAACTGGAAACGCCACAAGCCAAAATATTTTATCGTAAAACCAAATTAAAACAATTTGATCTACATTTTTTGAGGCGTTGGTTTTCTTTTAAAGGTTTTATATATAAAGATGAAGGGTTATATGAAGGTTTTATATAGAAAGATGAAGGTTTATATTAATTTATAAAAATGAATGCCTTCATATCTGTGTGATTATGAAGATTTATAAATACTAGTGATTCGTGAGCAAAAAGAAAAATATTGTAACAAAATTTTCATGTTATTACTAGATTGTAATTATTTTTATATAGTTATAGTTTTATGATAAATGAATAAATAAATAAAATAAGATAATAAAGCCATAATGCAAGTAGAAAATAAAAAATGAATGAAAGAATATATAAAAAAATAAAACAAAATGAGAAGGAAAAAAATTAATAAGTGATAAAAATAAGTGAAAAAGAAAAAAAATATGAGAGTCCAGTGAATATGGAAGAGACTAGGTAGAAAACTCTCAAAATACATGGATAGAATTTGTGTTTAAAAAAAAAAGAAAAAAAAGAATTAAGAATTTGTGTTAAAAGAAAAAAAGAAAAAAAAAGAATTATAGGCCATGACACTCAAACAGGTCTTACGAGTATAGATAAGGGTGACCTTATAAACATGAGATATATCCACCCACCAATATATAGCACATACACGATCTTATCCGATAGATTTTTAATATTTCAGTAGATTGAATTAGATTTTAGTATTGATGATCTCATTTTAAATTCAAAAAATTCTAACAACAGATTTTAAGATTTATATAATAGAAAACTTTTAGATTTTTATGTAGTTTTAATTTAAAGAGTCTTACGATTCTAGATAATCATTAAATATTTTAAAATATTATTTATTTGCACAACATAATAAAGAAATAACAATTCAAATATATAGATTGTTAAAAAAATAAAGAAATTGATTTCTACCTAACTGATTTTGAGATTTATGTGATAACAAAATTTGAGATTTCTATAATATGGTTAAGCCGAGAGTTATACTGTAATTTAAATATTTTAATGTTTCCTACTAATTTAAATCGTATTAGGTACATTTGTTACTACTAAATTTATATGATAGAAGATTTTGACAATTTTACAGTAATTTTAATTTAAAGAGTTATAAAATTTAATAAGATTTTTGTCTAATCGATTTTAAGATAGAAAATTTTTAGATTTTTACTGTAGTTTTAATTTAAAGAGTCTTGAAATCCTAGATAATCATTAAATATTTTAAAATATTATTTACTTGCACAACATAATAAAAAGCAACAATTCAAATGTATAGATTATTTAAAAAATAAAAAATTTATTTCTTTTGAGATTTATGCTATAACCAAATTTGAGATTTCTACCATATTATTATGTTTAAAATTCAAATTATTTCAACTAATAGAATTTGAGAAAGAAACTTGGAGAATTATACTATATGTGGTTTAAATATTTGAATGTTTTTACCCAACCTAATAATTTAAATCTCATTAGATTGGATTAGGTTTAATATTGATAATTTGATTTTAAATTCAAAAATTTGTTACTAACGGATTTATTTGATAGAAGATTTTGAGAATTTTACGGTTGTTTTAATTTAAAGAGCTGTAGAATTTAATAAGATTTGAGTCTAATCAATTTTAAGATTTCTTGCACAGTAAAATAAAAATTGATTGGAGTTATCCACATCAACATACACATGGATACAGAAAGAGGTAGAAAATTAACCAAAAAATAATGTTGTATGAAACAACATTAAATATCGATGACTTGTGATTTAAACATTTAGTAATAATTAGATATGAAACTTACAAAACACTTAATTGAAACTAGTAACTCTGTACACACACAAAAATTATTAAATTAAAAATTTTATGTTATCATTTAATTTATAATTATTTTTAATATAATTATAATTTTATGATAAATAAATTTAATAATATCAAATTGAGAAAAAAATAAAGATAATATAAATAAAAAAGAAAAAAAATTGAGATAAATAAGTGATATAAATTTTAAAAAAAAATTTTTAATAAGATAATATCAAATTGAAAAAAGAAAAAAAATTAAAGATAAATAAGTGATATAAATTTAAAAAAAAAGTTAAGAAACCTATGGATATAGGTTAATTAAACAGAAAAACGTAAAAGTACTTGTTAAGAATCTATACTAAACAAAATAAAAAATAATTTAAAAAGAAAAAAATTAGAGACCATGACACCACAAATAAGTGTGACGTTTAATAATAGAGTATAGATAAGAAAACTTCCATTAAAGAGAAAATGCTTTTCTATAGAATTTTTTTTTTTTAAAATCATATCTGGACAAGAAAGTTAGTCCAACGATGAAGTGCATTCATGACCAAAATAGTCTGAGAATGAAGTGCATTTATGACCCTGCAAACTTTAAATGCTAATTTTTTTATAGTGTGTGCATTACTTAAATTTAAATTTTAAAATTGTGTACCAACAAATTTATCTAAAATTATTGAGACATATTTGGATAAATTAAAAGATTTGAATCTCGAATTCCTAGCTATCATCTCTATATAACATCTTTGATTCTTTTGAATAAAAGTCATTAGTTAGTGTTGAAATTGCGTTAAACCAATCTAAGACATAAAAAAAAAGCCTCATTTGATTTGATACGAGTTATTTACACCCCAAATGATACGAGTTATTTACACCCAAGACCCGGTATAATTCGAAAGAGCAGAAAAGACCTTGTTAAGAAAACAAATAGTCTAAAAAAATCTTGTGTTATATAACTTAAGCTTAACGCCCCTTTTTATTATTTGGTCAATTGAATTGTGTGTTTTGACAAAGATACGCCTCCTCATCTCAGAAGTATTCAACCAAAATAAAAAAGTTATATGCACCAAAAACCCTGTATTATGTCTAATGAAAAAAAAACCCTAATAAAAAAGAAATATTTATTTACTTAGGGCGTGGCTTTTGAGTAGGTTTTTCAATTTATTATTTTATTTGTTTGGTGAAAGATAGAATTTTTATTAATATATATTATTAATTATAGTTTTTTAAGAGTAAATAATGATAAGGTTGGCAGATTTGTTAAGGCTAAAAAATGTTAGGCATTCTTTGTCACAAATTTTTTGCACGATCTACACAACAAAATTAATCTTACCGATAAGATTAGGCTTAATAACATTTTTTTCATAAAATAATTAAGCTTAACGACAAATAAGATGATACAACATGTGTTAAATTGTTAATAACAGTATGATGCTAATAAATAAAATCAACAAAAATATATTAGTTAACTAATGTAACTTAAATTTACATATTTCATCGACAAAAAATGACATATAGAAAGTTGTCTATAACATCAATAATGCCAAGTGAAAATTCAAAACCATCAAGTTGTTCGTCAATAATTTAACAGACAAAATCTAATCCAAAACATCAAAATGATGATTTTAATTTTAATTACAATCAATTTTGGGTTGTCTGGTTTTTCTTGTTAACACTTTGGTCATTAGTCCGAACATTATAGGTTTTTTTTTTATCCTTTTTCACTATGCCAGAAATATTCCTTAGCCTCTATGTTCGCATCACGGATAAATTTCTGAATTATATTGCATCGTGCTCTTATTTGTTTTAGTAGTATAAATGATACATTTAATACTTTAAGTGTTCCATTTAATCCTTCACAAATGATGATTTTATTAGATTTCTTCGATGATTTTCTGTGTATATTCCAAGTATCATAATGTGAGAGAGAAAAGTGTTCGAGAATTTTGGGCTGGGCGACTTTTCGTTCATAACCCAGTCCCCCAAAAGTGTAAAAAGGTGGTTGAGTTGTATAGTGCAAAATTTTACTGTTCTTAACCCAATCCCTATGGTTAGTATCGGTCAAAGTAAATGGTGCCTTAAAGGTATGTATTATTCGCGGTAATCGTTTTGCTAACATCGTCATGTTGAATAACTTGATATCTCGAAAGCCGAGCCCCTGGTACCCTTACTTTTGCATAAAGAATGCCAAACAAGCTAATGGATTTTTGCTCCCAATTATTCCACCAAAACTATCAAATAGTAGACTCAATATCCTGTAGAATGTTATCCGGTTAGGAAAATTCTAGCCTAAACCTGGTTTGGCCGGATCTAACCAATTAAAAGGGCTAGTGTATTATACTTGTCATTTGATTGGTCACTCTCCCTAAATTTTCCACCAACCACACGACAAGTGCAAAACACTCGTCCCCTCGTTACATCGATTTGACCGAGTCAGGCTCGGGCTAGAATTACCCATCTGGTTAGAGGGAGCGGTTGTTAGTATAAGTGGGATCACTTGCAAAATCAACTTGATTAGGACCTCCTTCCCTACCGTGGGAAGGAACTTCTCTGAATACCCTTGAACTTTTCGTAGTATCCTATCCATAATTTCCAAAAAAATATCTTTTCTTCAAACGTCCAACCATAGAAGGTAATGTAAGGAACCCGTCAAGACTAACAACCAGTTGAACCCTAAGGGTCGCATCAAGCTCATCCAGAGTCTCTGTAGCAATATTCTTGGTAGAAACAATGGAAAATTTATGTCCGTTCTTGGTTTGCCTTGAGACTTGGGCATAGGATCAAGAGCCTCCTTAACACATTCAATAGTCTCGTTGTTCGCCAATCCACGAATCATTATATCTCGGCAAAGAGAAAATGTGAGATAGTCGGAGCATTGTGGCACATTGATATCCCCCTCAACAATCCCTGTCTTTCCCAATCATGTGAACCACGTTACAAAGGCTAGTCGGTGGGAACTGGGTGATAAGATCAGGATTTTTATACCTAGGAATGGATACGGCATGTGTAAAATTTGACATTGTTAAGGAAATGTAATACACAAGCAATCACATCTTTATCGATAGTATTCCAATAATACCGGGAAAAGATTGTGGGGAGTCCATCAGGACTAGGGACTATGAGAAGGTACATGCGCTTAAGGGCACGAGTTATCTCCTCTGGAGTAAATGGAAGAAGCAATTGATGACACATCTCATCAATGAATCTACGAAAAACGACTTGAAGAACGGAATCTAGTTCGGCTGGAGCACCGCGACTGGAGGAAAAAAAAAATTATCCAAAGTGTTTCTCAATAATACTTTGAATCCCCTTTTTAGAGCTACATAACTGACCCTGATCGTCCCGAATAGCCTCGATATGACTTGTTTTCTCCCCTTGAGAAGCCTTCTGATAAGAAATTCGAGTATTCCTATTATTAGAAAAACTGATAAGGTTTCGTATCTAAAGAGACTTTAAAGTAGTCTCGAGCTTGTGAGAATAAGGGGATGAGAGAGAGATAATCCGGTAAAGACCAACCGGCCGGAGAGAGTTTAGAGGGTAAGAGAGTTTGAGAGGTAGACTAGGAATTTTGAAATTATTATTATTTGAACGTAAAATAAATCATGTCTAACAATATAAAGGAAGAGGTATCATAAGATCCCTAAGACTCTCAAAGGAAACAAATCAACGTAATACAAAATTACCAAACTACGAAATACTAAATAATATAATACCAATTATATCCAAACTAAATATTGAATTCTATCCAATCCCTATTCTCTCTTGATATTTTACATCTCCATCCATATCACTCCCTTACCCATCAAAAATCACCTTGTCCTCAAGGTGTAACTCGGGAACAACCCATCTAACATTGCCCGCTAGTTCCCAGACATAGCATCAAGAGACCCAAGAGCGGTTGTTTCTGAAATTACAGAAGTTGGCTCTTTCGAAATTGGCTGCTTAGGAGTTGTTTCTCGAAGCACATAATCAATTACTTGTTTTTCCACATAAGATTCTTCTTTATTTTCATTCGCAGCTCCCACATAATCATTATTGTTTGAATTTTCTTCACAATGATCGACATCTTTTTTAAGAGTCATTGCAGTTTGGTCATCTTTAACTGCATGAGTATTTTCTTCAGATACCATTACAACAGCGGAAACGTCCTTTGATTCCACCACACACTTCTCAAAGGCAGTTTGATGATCCAAAATCGATCTCATCACTAAAACCCGAAATAATCCACATAATTCAGCGGATCGAAACGACACATAAACTTGGTGATAAAATCCTGCCAAGAGTCCACTAAGTTATTGCATTGATGCCATCGAAACCAATCAAGGGATGATCCCTCCAACATCAAACCAATTGTGTCCAATCGAGAGTCTTCTGGAATACCTTAGAACACAGAGTATTCATGAGCTTGAAAAAGCCATCCTAATGGGTCATTTCCGTCGTACTTAGGCATCTTAATCTATAGCTTAGTTATCAGATTAGGGTTGAAGATTGGATGGGCTTCAGCACACAGAATCACACTGGGCAATTTCGAATCCGCTAGCAAAAGGTAGATTGTCAAGTCGTGTTGCAATTTCTGCATTGTTTGATTGAGTTGTTGCAACGCCGCGATCTGAGAAACCATCTGTCCAACAATTCGTTGTTGGAATTTTTAAAAACTTGCCTTCGACATCACGTCTCTCAATGAAAGCACCAATGATAAGGTTTCGTATCTAAAGAGACTTTAGAGCAGTCTCGAACTCGTGAGAATAAGGGGATGAGAGAGAGAGATAATTCGGTAAAGACCGACCGGCCGGAGAGAGTTTAGAGAAGAAGAGAGTTTGAGACATAGACTAGAAATCCTGAAATTATAATTGCTTGAACGTAAAATAAACCTTGTCTAACAATAGGTATCCTAAAACACAGAATCACACTGGGCAATTTCAAATCCGCTAGCAAAAGGTAGACTGTCAAGTCGTGTTGCAATTTTTGCATTGTTTGATTGAGTTGTTATAACGCAGCGGTTTGAGAAACCATCTGTCCAACAATTCGTTGTTGGAATTTTTAAAAACTTGCCTTGGACATCACGTGAGAAATTTGCCCAACAATGATAAGGTTTTGTATCTAAAGAGACTTTACAACAGTCTCGAACTCGTGAGAATAAGAGGATGTGAGAGAGAGATAATCTGGTAAAGACCGACCGGCCGGAGAGAGTTTAGAGAAGAAGAGAGTTTGAGAGATAGACTAGGAATCTTGAAATTATTATTGCTTGAACATAAAATAAACCTTGTCTAACAATAGGTATCCTAAAATCCCTAAGACTCTCAAAGGAAACAAATCAACGTAATACAAAATTACCAAACTACGAAATATTGAATAATATAATATCAATCATATTCAAACTAAATATTGAATTCTATCCAATCCCTATTCTCTCTTGATATTTTACATCTCCATCCATATCAAAAACTATGCAAATGGAATCAAATTGACACGGGTGATCCCTAAATTTGGGTATTCCTATTGTCAGAAAAATAGTGGGAGAAATCACATTTATAGGTGATTTCTAAATTTGGGTATTCCTATTGTTAGAAAAACTATGGGAATGGAATCAGACTAAATTGTGGGAGAAATCACATTGATAGGTGATTCCTAAATATGGGTATTCCTATTGTTAGAAAAACTATGGGAACGGAATCAGACCAATAGGGGATCCAAATTTGGGTATTCCTATTGTTACAAAAACTATGGGAATGGACCGTCCTTAGAATTTGGGTATTCCTATTGTTAGAAAAACTATGGGAATGGACCTTCCTTAGTCGCTCCTAACTATGGGAATGGAATCAGACCAATACGGGTCCTTAGTCGCTCCTAACTATGGGAATGGAATCAGACCAATACGGGATCCAAATTTGGGTATTCCTGTTGTTACAAAAACTATGGGAATGGACTGTCATTAGAATTTGGGTATTCCTATTGTTAGAAAAACTATGGGCATGGGCCGTCCTTAGTGGCTCCTAACTATGGGATTGGAATCAGACCAATACGGGATCAAAGTTAGAAAAACATGGGAATGGACAGAATTTGGGTATTCCTATTGTTAGAAAAACTATGGGACTGGACCCTCCTTAGTCGCTCCTAATTTCAGGTGTTGGACAATGAAATAAGCCGGCCCGGTGCCCGTGTTGTGGTGCAAGGCAAATAAGCCCATCAGCTCACTCTTTGAGTTCCACAAATTAATAACATATACAACATATTAATTTATAAATCTATCCATGCTTTGTTATTCTTCCAATGTGGGAATAGTCAGTTTTTCAAACACTATTTTTTTTTTTTATGTATATTGATATTACTAATAATTCTCCACCAATTAATAAGGAATACCTATCTTTCGGGTAATTCTAGGATCGGCCAAACCGGTGTAATGAGGGTGCGAGTATTTTGCACTTGCCGTGTGGTTGGTGGAAAATTTGGGGAGAGTGACCAATCAAATGTCAAGTGTAATACACTTGTCTTTTTAATTGGTTAGGTCCGACCAAACCGGGTCTGAGCTAGAATTTTCCCTTTCTTAAAGGCATATATCCAATACTTGTTGCCTTCTCGGAATCAATGTTATATGGCTCGCTGCTTCCACATAAGCTCCTCTTAGGTTAGCAAGAGGCCGAGGCGAGCTCTGATTTTCTCCTCCTCCACTTTGTAATCTGCTGAGACATGTCCTTGCCTCAATGAGACCTAACGTTTTTCTAGTTGTTAGATTTTTTGGAAGTGTTCTCCCGCTGAGTAAGTTTTCAATTAATTAATCCCACTCAGCAGTTATTTATTCCCTCGCTAACAACCTCGGACAGCGTCCCAACAACCAGAGCAGTCCACGAGTCATCAATGATTTTTCGGCAATCCTCCCTTTTGGCCCAAATTGCTTCGAACCTGAACTATCTGCTGCTCCTCTTTGGGGTGGCTGGACAGTGGTACATATGATCTTATTGAATTCTTTTCAGTTAAACTAATCTACATCTCTATTTTTAGATTCACATGCACAATTGTAGTAATGAATATCAATCCCTTCTTGACGGCTCTTATGATATTCAAATTAGATCTGATTACTGATATTTGTACTGAAAATTTGTGACCGACCAATTTTCATAATTAAGTGGACTTTTAGTTAAAGATGATAAATATTAAATTTAATTCACCAAGGCATTTAAAATTCATTGAAACCGGTATGCTTGCGTGGATAGTTTTAACGTTTTGGAATTTTATGTGTGTGTATGTATATACACTACAAATTCATCGAATGAATTATATTTAGAGAAAATTGTTTATTTCATCCGTTCGGTATGTCCGATTTGAAATCTCTGGACATACTTTTGGGAATAGGCAAATGTAGGACTCCAATTTTTAAAATTATGAAATTATAGGACAAAACACAATCGAAAATCTTTTTTCTCACCGGAATTTTCCACGTGGACTACGGAAAGGGAGGTGGCATATACATACATACATGTATATACATATAAAATTTTTATATATTTTACTAATGTAATGTAAATAATAAGAATATTTGATTTTTTACATATAATATATATGTGATTTTTTTTTCTGAATTTTTTAACTAATATATCGTGGAAAATATTCTTATGTGTAATCCGATGTGACGAAAAATAATCCATATGGCTGCCATGTGTCTTTCCGTCGTCCATGTGGAAAGTTCCGGCGAAGAAGATGATTTTCGATTATATTTTGTCCTATAATTTTATGATTTTAAAAATTGGAGTCCTATATTTGCCAATTCCCAAAACTATGTCTAAAGATTTCAACTCGGACATACAAAACGGATGAAATGAAAAATTTTCCCTTATATTTATCATGTTAACATAAGAAATAAGTAGATGGTATACATTGCTTGCGAATGAATCAGTTTTCAATTTATCAGAGAAATCGAGTAGATTGTTGATCACAAGTCGCAAACGGAACGTTCCAGAGAATGCTAGTTTTACTATTGAGTTGCAACCTTTGGACCATGACACGAGCTGGCAATTATTCTTGAAAAAGTCATTCATTGATGACACCAATGGTGAATGCCCTCGAGAATTGGAGGATATTGGGAGGGAAATAGTGGAAAAATGTGGCGGTCTACCATTGGCAATCACCATGATGGGCGGCTTATTGCTAAATGAAAGACAATCCCGACGAGGATGGATGAAAATTCTCAATGGATTGAACTCCTACCTGTCGCAAAGTGAAAATAGTGTATCAGCTGTATTGGAATTGAGCTACTACAATTTGCCGCGGCATCTCAAATCTTGCATCCTTTCTCTTGGCTTATTCAAAGAAGATGAAACAATCCGTGTAGAAAAGCTTGTGCAAGTGTGGGTTGCACAGGGCTTGATATCTGATGGACGAATGGACCAAACCTTGGACGAAACTGCAAGTGGCTATTTAGATGAATTAATCAATCAAAACACTGTCCAAGTCAAGGATATGACCATAGATGGTCGGGTTGAAACCTGTCAAATTCACGATCTTCTACGCCATTTCTTAATTAACAAAGCAAAAGAAGAAGTAGATTTGGAGATCTTAAAGGAGGGTATTCATTTTCAATCCAGGTATAACTCTCACCATTTGGCTATCTACTGCAGTACCGGGAAGTTCACTTCGTTGGAGTGTCCTCGTATTCGCTCTCTTTTCTGCCATAATGTCGGTTATAGTGGTCGTGTTCCATCTTTTAATTGGAAGAAATTTCTACTCCTTAGAATTCTTGATTTTGAAGGTTTCGGATTGTGGTATTTGCCAGCTGAAATTGGAACACTCATTTTCTTGAGGTACTTAGGCTTAAGAAACAACTACTTACAGGAGCTACCAATCTCACTAGAGTGCCTTGTAAACCTTCAAGTTCTTGATATAACAGAAAATCCCGGAATCGCAATGCCGGATATCATGTGGAAGCTGGCAAGTCTACGTCACCTCTACATGCATTTTCTCATTTTACATGCGCCTTTGAGATTAGATACACTGAAAAAACTTCAAACACTCGTTTGTCGTAACAGAGGTCGATGGATGAGGCCCATGCACTTAATCAAGATGACCAACCTCCGCAAATTAGATGTGTGGATAAGTGAAGAAGATGTAAGTGAGTCTGTTAGTTCATTAGCTAAGCTGACGAATCTTGTGTGTCTAAAGTTATTATGGGGGTCTTTTAGTATTCCTATATCGAACTTCAAAGTCCTTTCTACTCTGCATAATCTCACTGAACTTGAGTTGTATGGTAAGCTCGGGTTACCCTCTTGCGATATTTTCCCTCCAAATCTATTGCAGTTGACCCTGTTCCGAACCGAAATCAATCAAGATTCAATGCGAGTACTGGAGAAGCTACCAAATTTGTTATACCTCAATTTGAAACGCGAAGCATTTGTTGGCAGAGAAATGATTATCTCGGATGATGGATTCCCCAATCTTAAATTCCTCTGTATCTTCATGTTGCTCGAGTTGGTAAAAATAGAGTTTCTTGGAGAAGAACATGGAATGCCGAAACTCAAACGAGTTGAAATCCAGAGTTGTCCAAAGATTACGGGCCTCCCGGGGCGGATCACATCACTCCAAGAATTCGAAATCAAGGATTGTCGAAGATATGATGATGATAGACAAATAGTCGGGGCTTGGATAGCATTACAGCGTGCCCGCAGACAAAGAGAAGGATGAATTTTTGTTTCCACTTTTTTGGTTTGAATATTAGTTATGTTTTAATATGACGGTGATTTGGTTAGCAAAATCATTTTGTGGCCAAATGCTTGTATTTTCCTCTCTGCAAATGAACTTAATTATCGATTTTCCCGGTGATGAACAAATATGCTTACTCCTAATCACTTTTTTCTTTCCTCTTAAATTATCAAAATCTTTCCGTAAAGTGAGTCCTATACAATTTTGGTCTTAAAAGTGGGTAGTGTGTCACTTTTGGTCCCATAAAATGGCATTTGTCTCACTTTTGGTCCCATTGACCACTTTTCGTCCAAAGATAACTATTGACCGTTAAAAAAGTAACTTTTTAGCACTTTTGGTTCTTTTATATTTTCAAAACTACCCCAAACTATTTAAATCGTGTATTTTCACCCCAAACAAAATATAATATATATTATTTATAATATATAATATATATGTATATATAATATATAGAATTTAATGTATATATATACATATGTATATAGACATATAATATAATATTATCTACGTATAATTTTCATATAATATACATATATATGTATATACACAATTTTCATAATAT
>JBBMKE010122847.1:0-16339 GCA_037834125.1 Lippia alba | reverse complement strand
GCCGACGGTAGGATCCTATTTGTCCGATACCATTCCGCAGGATCCAATTACCCTTACAGTCGGAGGTTGACTGTAATGGAATTGGGTTGGTGTATTGACCCGGGCACGGAGTACACCTTCCGATACTGTTCTCGAGACGTTGTCGACGACGTCTCGATCTTTTGGAGGGAGAAGGGATTTGTTTTGCTTTATTGATTTTTGGAAGTAAAGGTTGGTGACTCTCATCTCACCATTGCATAATCATCAGAAATCATTTATTTTTGCTAAAGAAAATTCTTTTAGCACGTTTAAATTTCCGTTTTTTATTATTTTATATTATTTTTGTGATATATATATAAGCCTCACTAAGTCCTTTTGACTTACAACCCCCCTTCTGTTCATTGACTCAGAATAAAACACCACGTCAGCTACAACACCAGTAAGAGAATCCGTCAGTAGGAGGCGTTATACGGATCCCAGAAAGCATGGGATTGAAGAAACTGGAAGGCAAGAAGAATTATGTCATGCATTAGGAGTTTGTTAAGGTTTGTTATGCGTTGGTTAAGTTAATAATTAGAGTCATTATTTAGTCCTGGTTTATTTATGTTAATTCTCTTTCATACAAGAGTCCTAATCAGTTAAGTCTCGTAGAGTCCTAGTTTTCTAAGGAATTATTTTATTTATGTCGTGGACTTTGTTTTAGAGAATTAAGTTAATAGAGAAATATAATATCTCATTTCCTGCAAATCCCCGAGTCTCTCTTCAACCCTATTTTTCCCCCGCCCGGTCGGATTCTTGCCGGAATTCTCTTCCTTAATCCCCGAATTCTCAGAGTTAGAGGCTACTCCAAAGTCTCGGTCGATAAGATCGTAAAATCGCTCTTATCATTGGTACTTTCGTTGTGTTTCGATCATGGCTGGATTCATTAGCACGACAACTTTTCAAACAGTTCAACAACGAGTGCTTAGACAAATGATTTCTCACACCGCGGCCTTGCAACAATTCACTCAAACCATGCAACAATTGCAACATGACTTGTCAGTCTACCGTAAGCAAACGGAGGCATCACGAGCAGATTCAGAAACGCGAACTGCTTATACTCCTCCATCACCTTTGCCCTTTTTGCCAACACCACCGGCAAAGCAAGCACATCAACCGTACAAACCTGAGGTCCGAGAAGCAATTGAAGATTGTCGAAAATCAAGAGTCGATATCAACCTGTTGGTGGAGGATGACATCAACACAGCAAGTGTAATGGCCCTCAATTCTGGACTCTTGAGATATGAAGATCATGATAACATTGATAAAGATGGAGGAATAATTGAAGCAGCTGATTTTCAGACCAGCTCTGAAGAAGAATGCATGGATATGATCGACAATGTTTGCGTGATGGCAAATTCGTCTCCAGCTGATAAGCTGTTGATGGTCCAATGCCTGAAACAACAAGGCGCGATAGTAGTTGCTACTGCTTCTTGCATGAGAGATTCTCTGTTGCTAAGAGAAGCTGATGTTGGTAATTTAATGGGCATTGACACATGCCTACAAATATCTAAGGAAGACAATTATATCATTCTCCTCAACAACGTCCACGATGATGATACTAAGGACGATTCCTTGGACGCTGCTGGTGTATCTACCCTGAATACTCTTGTCGGGGGTCTTGCCATGCGTTCGCTTCATGTTCCCCTTATGGTTGGCTCCATTGTGGTGAAGATATTGTTTGATGGTGGTAGTACCCAAAATTTCGGCCACCCAACCGTTGTGGAAGGCATTGGGTTTGTTGCGTATCAGCTGCGGTTGCAGGAGACATCTTGGATTCATCCGGGCTTTCACGTTTCCTTGTTGTGATGGCTCCACGGAAAGTTGGGTAATTTGTCGTCTTGGCCGCTTGCACCTGAGTTAGTTGGGGGCACATCGTTATCTCGGCCATTTCAAGTCTATGGAACACTTCCAATTTTGCGAAATGGAGAGCGTTATAGTACTCAGCGAAATGGAGAGCGTGATATTACTCATCCTCTCCGCACGCATTTTCCAAATTTACACCTTGAGGACAAGGTGAATATTGAAGGGCGAGAGAGTGATACGGATCCCAGAAAGCATGGGATTGAAGAAACTGGAAGGCAAGAAGAATTATGTCATGCATTAGAAGTTTGTTAAGGTTTGTTATGCGTTGATTACATTAATAATTAGAGTCATTATTAGAGTCATTATTTAGTCTTGATTTATTTATGTTAATTCCCTTTCATGCAAGAGTCCTAATAAGTTAAGTCTCGTTGAGTCCTAGTTTGCTAAGGAATTGTTTTATTTATGTCGTGAACTTTGTTTTAGAGAATTAAGTTAATAGAGAAATATAATTTCCCATTTCCTGCAAATCCCTGAATCTCTCTTCAACCCTATTCTTCCCCACCTGGCCGGAATTCTCTTCCTTAATCCCCAAATTCTCAGAGTTAGAGACTACTCCAAAGTATCGGTCGATAAGATCGTAGAATCGCTCTTATCAAGGCGTCACCTTTTAAAAGTGGGTTTTGTGTATTATAGGTTCTGTTGTAACATGGGGCTTAAACACACCCCTTTTTTGATCAGTTTCACTTTTGGGATTTGATATTGTTATGATCTTAATATTAAGTCTATCGAATATACGCTTCTGCTTACTCTTTTAGTTTGATAATACTATTTTGCGGTGAATGTATTATATATTGAAAAATGGAATTTTCAATATGCAATACGGTCATCAGTGGGACCCGATCATTAGAGATGACCTTGGGTGACGGCAAGGAGGTTTTGGAAAGAAATGTGGTGATGTGCCCATTGACTTAGCTGAGCTACTTGGGAGCATCGGTTTGAAAGAATCGTGGTGGAATGCGACTTTGTGAATGTTGTAAACCTTGTTAAAGAAGGGAATGTTGATCATCATGCGTATGGAGCAGTGGTGCATGATTGCCGCTCCTTACTGAGGATGCCTTGGATGATAACGCTGAATTACGTGGGAAGGAACGTGAATGGCCATGCAGATTTCCTTGCAAAGCTGGGTCACCAGTTAACTGAGGAGAATGTCGAGCGGGAAGAAGAGCCAACTGAGCTGAAGGTCTGGGCTGACAAGGGAGGTGGCACGTAGTTGCTGGTTTTGTTCTTATTAGAACAAATAAAAACAAAAAAAATAAATAAAAAATGAATGCGCATGTTCTTTTAGGATTTTATTTAGAATTTTTATTACGGATAATTATTTATCAATCCCCACTATACATCAATACTTTTTCTAAACCCCCCAATTCATTCAAACATTTTGTAAACCCCCAATTATCATTCAAACATTTTCAAAACCCCCTAAATCCTGTAAAACTACTAAAATGCCCTTAAAAAAACATGAGAAATTATCCCAATACCCTTAATTCATTTTCCCCAATTTTTTTTCCTTCTCCTGTGTTACTTCAAAACGCAGGTTTCCCGGCCAGACTTCCGGCGCCGTCCCGGCCACTTTCTGGAGACGGTGCCTACGTCTTTCAATTCGGTTCGATGTCCCGATTTCATTCATGGTAGCCCCATCTCACGAAAATGGCCGGAGTTCCCCCAAAATTTTTTAAATTTTCAATACAAAATGGGTTTTCCGTCGGCGACTTTGTTGGACGATTTTTGTATAGATTTATAAGATTTTGACACGGTGATTCCATTGCAATGGATGGAATCAATTTTCGTTAATCGGTTTGGGAGTTATGGTCATATTTTTTTTAAAAATTTTTAGATCTATAGCAAATGGCTATGAATTTGAAAAAACTAACCTAATATATGGAATGAGGACGAAGAATAGGTTCCCGGTGAATTTTTCGAGATTTTTTGGACCACCTCCGGCTGCCGATGGTGGTCCGGTGGTGGCGGCGGCGGAGCTCCAGCGAAAGGAGTGAGGAAGAAGATGATAAGGTGTGGAATTAGTAAAAAGGGTGTGGAAAAAGTAAAAAAATAGGGGTAAAATAGATATTTTAAGTGATTAGGGGGTTTAGAAAAAATATTTTGTATATTGAGAATTGAAAATGTATAAAAATTGAAATGGGGGTTTTAAAAAAGTTGAGGGGATATTTGATACTATTAAATAATTATCCCTTTTTATTAATTAGGAGAAGATTTGACTGGGTGTATTAATGAATTGGTACCGGATGTGATGGTATGTTGGACAAAAATATTTATTGATTTATATATATAATTTATGACATATTTATTTATATATATAATTGGGGGGTGAGTGTATTTATCCCTATGAATAATTCAAGAAAAAATTTATATTACTATATTTATATCATATCTTATTTATACCACATAGTTGTGCATCTCAAAAGGTCACGATTCAAATCAAGCTTCTTTAAGTCGACCTGCGAAAAGAACGATAATACAAGCCAAAAACTGAATTCAAAGGCCTAGGGACTTTTTTCTAGAGCAATCCTTAGGAAATTGTTAGTTAACCATCATTCAAAATCAACAAAGAAAATAACAAACAACCATCCAAGTTACAACATTCACGATAAATATCCAACAAACACGAGAAGATAGCCAATAAAAGTTTTGAATATTCAACAAGTTTAACACAAACAAATCCCCCTACACAGGCTCAAAAGTAGCATATCAAGAGAGAGAGGGAGGGAGGGAGGGTGAAGGGATTCACTGGGGAGGGGGCTGAATCTGAAAGTGCTGGGTGAAGGGATTCACTGGGGAAACCGCCTGCACGTAATTCCATAGAGCGGCAACGTCTTCATGAATCTCGGTAAACTTGCAAACAAGGTCATCCATCCTTGTGGTGAACATCTGAACATAGGGTGGCTAATGTAAACATGCTAATGGTGTATCACTGTATTGGTGAGATAGCTATAGTACAAACACATTAAAATCTTTAAAAAAAAAAAAAGAAAGAAAATTGTAACAGAAGCTAAAAGGGGACATATATGATATAACTCATTTGCAAAATGTATGAAAACAAAAGTTTGATTGGAACACAACAATTCACATGAAATAACGTAACATGGTATATGTCGCATTTTCAAATGGTTTGAGACCATCTCTTCACAAAAATAAGTAGCAAAACCATAATACAAGCACCACAGAGGCATAGACGTGCACAGTTGCAGTATCAAAGAGAGAATTTTACCGGTGCCAGTTCTACTGATGCTTTTGAGGAGGCTCTCGGAAGATTAAGCAGTGTTTGAGCTATCTTCAAATACTCCAGCGTAGGATAGTATTCCGATGAAGGAAAGGAAAAATCGATTACCAGTTTTTCTAAGACGGGTGCCCTCTTGAGTAGGAGTTGCACTAGTGTTAGCAGTGGCCGGGCAACAAGCTTAGGTTTTTCATGAACCGTGACTGTAATAGTTTTCAAGTGCAAAAAGTCACGATTTAACACAACCTCCTTTGTGTTGTCCTAAATTGAAAAGTGATAAGATATTCATGTCAAAATTGGATTCAAACAATACCTGATAATCAAGTTGATATAACTTACACTAAAGAATAGGGATAACTATAAAATAAACCATAAGTTGGATGAAAAGAAGTCAAAAGCCCATATTTTGCTTCACTTGACAATGCACTAACTCAAGTCGAAATTGAAGATTTCTGATGGAGTGCATGTTTTTCCTTCTCCCAAATCATGCTACGCAACTCCATCCGGAAAGATCTAGAGAAATTAGATATTTAGATGTTGCTGATTTGCTCAAATATGATATTTCCACTTGAGCTTATTGCTTGGTTAATTGCACTGCTCAAGTGGAGTAAAATAGGGTATTTTTTTACTTCTTTTCGCCCAACTCTTCAATAACTACAACAAATTAAAGATGGGGAATAGTTATAGGAGCAATTAATTCACAAATTATTTATGAGAAAACTATATTTGTTTGAGCATGCAAAATGTGTAAAAACCAATTTGTAAGATGGAAAAAATATAACTCTCTCTCATTCCAACTATTAAAGATCTCTTTTCTCAGTTTCATTACAATTTACATATTCTTGCTTCTTGAAAAATCACCTACCAATTGAGTCCTTTGTCAGCCTCAATATGATAACATCTTTAGGTTATTAACAACTGCTTCTATCCAGTAGTAATCCAGTAGTCCAAGAGTTGCACATATAAATTAAGAAGTAACCCACAAAAATTTAACTTAATATTACTGCATCATATCGAGAATCAGAGCAATACTAAATACCTGAGAAATATTACCCCACAAGCTTATGAACAATTGCTTGAGATTTGGAGAGGATTCCAGCAGACATACAATGCCATCAATGGTATTTTCGTTGTATATCCTAGAACATAGCTTCAAACATTCCACCCTAGATTGTGAAAGCTGCATGCCTTCCTCCACAACCAAGTCTCCTAGTGCCTAATATGTACGTCACAAAAAAGATGAACAATGTACCCCATAAGATTTAAGAACAAATGTCTACTGCAGTAACATCATATTTCATATTCCCTATTGACCAGCATTTGTGATGTACGGTGGATACAGATATGTAATGCGTGATTGGTTATCTCAAATAGCAAAATTCTATGCAGCAGAAAACTAAATTGGATATCAAGATGACCAAATACATACAAACATACATACATATATATATATATATATATATAGAGAGAGAGAGAGAGAGAGAGAGAGAGAGAGAGAGGGAGAGAGAGTTTAGGCATTAATATACACACCCGGATGAACTCAGGCCTCACTTTAAGCTCCTTCACATGGCGAACACTTTTAAAAAGTCTTCTTGTATAAGCAGTCAAATTGGAAGCATCAGATTCATATCCATCGAAATCAATATCAGCTTCAAGAAGAGATTTGAGGTTTCTCAACTTGAACCTCCTTCCATCAACATACCCTGAAATCCTTAAATAATTTATAAAGGGTGCTGATATTACCATGGATATCTCACTCTCATCATCATAATCCCAGCCTATTATTGTAAGTTGACGAAGACTAAGGGATTTGACATGCAAACAATCTAATCCCGTAGATTGCGAACAATACTTGAGGGTTAGGTCGTATAACACAGGGCAATGCATTATGTTCTCGATTACATTTTGACAGAACTCAACCATTTCAAGGTATAACGAAGTCAAAGCTCCCCAGGGAATGTCGTTTTTAGTAGCCATAATGCATCCTTGCAACCTCAAACATGTCAAGTACCGATTAGAGTACATCATTTCAGGCAGGAAATAAACAGGACTCCAATCATCTAACAGCAAAGCAAGATCTTTCACCTTATGTTTTGAAGCAAACTCAACCCAAGCATTCACATCAGAAGCAAAAAATTCATTGTAATTGAAAGAAACCTCAAACCTTTGCAAATGATTTCCACCGCATAAAGCAATGTACTTACGAACCCAACCTGCAAATTTAGATATTTTTTCATTCCCAGTACTTTCATCCTTGAATGTAATCGCTGGCAAATCAATCCAAAGAAATTGCCATCTTCGAGACAAGACACAAGTCCTGATAGCTTCTCGCGTAGTGAGTAAACTGAGAATACTAATAAGAAGACAATCTGGCAATTCACTTAGCCTATCATTCCCCTCCTTCTTCATCCGTTTGTTCGAAGACGATGATGCTGATCCCAATTTCTCCGCCATTTTTTAGGCAATAATTTACTTGTTTATCTGTAATTTGCTTAGCTTAAACAGCAATCCAAGCCAAAAAGGTTGCAGTTTTAACCTAAATCAAACTCCGGTGGCCTTTTGAATCCCCAAATTCCCAGAAATCGAAGAGATTTTGCAAATCCCAGAATCACTAATGCTACGGCTTTATCAGTGCTAAACATGATTACTCTACCTCAACTCTGAAGTCTGAACCTTCGGCGAGATTCTTATAATTATAACTTAGATTCGTTCAGATTAAACAATAAAAAAAAGGAATATTATAAGTTTTGTCCATAAATTGTAAAATTACATATTACTGCATTATTCTAAGATTTATACTAATTTTTTTTATGATAAGTGAACGGGGTATTTTACATCTCAATTTAAAAAAAAAAATTGGGAAAAAAATAATCTAATTAAAAGTTAAATTGATATTTTAAATATTTAAATATCGGTGAGTGTCGGTCAGTATAATCATAAAGTTCACTTAAATGCTAATAAAATGTGATAATTCCATATTTTTAAAACTTGTCGGGTAGAATTTGTTATTATTTTTTTTTTTAAAAATGATATTATTAAATTAAGTAGTACAATCAACATGTTAAAAGTCGGAATACTGCAAGGAGAAACTGCAATGAACAACCGCAAGCCGAAACTGCAATTTTCAAAAGCGATCGGCTACACAATTAGCCTCATGCTAAATAAACTTAACTTTCATAAAGAAGACACGAAACAAAATAAAATTAAAATTAAAAAAATTAAACAAACTTCATACGGAAGGGATATATGAAATCTAGTTAAATAAATATGAATCCTAATTATGCAATTTTTTGAGAGAAAAAATGAGGATTTTCATAAATATTAAGTCATGGATTATATGAAATATCTTAATCTTGCCCCAAGTCCCAACAACTGCTATTATTAATTAATTAATATCGTTATGATGAAAAAGAACCCAATTCCAGCCCAATAGCACAATCTAGGTTTTGGTCACGATAACTATGATCATAGTCATACATTATATAATGAGATTAACACATCATTCATATAAGAATTTGCCACTTAAAATTCCACCCCAGCCACTCCGATCTACGGGACGTAGCTCAATTGATTACGATGCGTAGTATGATAATATTATCCTTGAGCCCATATGAGCTTTAAGGATGTGCTCCTTGTAAGCTTGTGAAAGACATATATTTCCCTTAACGGGTTGCTGATTACCTAATTTAATTCCCCCAATTGCTTTGTCGGGCCGGAATGTGAAGGGCTTAGGGTTGAGATTAAAACTTTTGCAAGCCACTCCGGTCTCATGTATGATGGGAACACTCTAAAAGACAATCAGCTACAAACCAAAACATGACATCACTAAAAATATGTTGCATGCATATTTACATTGTTTTGAGGTTATCTCAACCAGAAACCTAAGTGCAAAACCATAATGTAGGAGCGCCATAAGCGTGAGAAGAGTTTCAGTATCAACAACAGAACTTTACTGGTGCTAGTGCAACTGTTGCTTTTGTCGAGGCTCTTGGATAATTGAGCAATGTTTGAGCTATCTCCCCGCCAAGATTGGGGAAATCACCAACTTTTCTAAGACGGGTGCCCTCTTAAGTAGAAGTCGCACTACCTTTAGCATTGGTTTGGCAACAGGCTTTGGCATTGGTCTGCCAACAAGCTCCAGTGGTTCGCTAACAATGATTGTAACAGTTTGCAGGTGCAACAAATCATGATTTAACTCAAACGTCTCTAAGCCGTCCTAAAACGAAGAATGATGATATATTCATGTCAATACTGAATTCAAACATTAAATATTCAAGTTTATGCACCTTACAGTAAAGAATAGGATAAATATGAAAGAAACCATGAGTTGGATGAAAAGAAGTTAAGAGACCATATTTTCCTTCACCTGAGCAAGCACTGAGCTCAAAGTCAAATTAGCAGATTTCAGAGTTGAAATTTCTTATTTTTTCCTAGATCTTCTCTGCTTATCTTGATGGAGTTGTGCAAGTGTTTCCTTCTACACAACTCCATCAGGATAAGCAGAGAAGATCTAGGAAAATCATATATTTTGATGCTGATTTCAACTGGAGCTTAGCGCTTGGTCAAGTGCAATGCTCAGTGGGTAAAATCCGGTCTTAACAATAACTACAACGAAACATCGAAAGTAGCTCAATTCATAGATACAAGATTGATTGTATGGGGAGATAGGGGTAATTAACTCACAAATAATGATGATTAAACAAGCTACCACCGCCCTCTATATATTGAAACTACAGTCACTATCTTGGAATTAGGAGTTCTTTGTGATTGGGGCAAGTTGCTATCAGGAAGATACAAGCAAACCTCCGGTGTAGTAATTGCAATTTTAAACAGTATATCCATTTTTGGATATCTGTGGCAAACCACTGGAAATTTTTGGTAATTATATCTGAAAATTATGAGGTGGGCTATTAGATTAGTTTGTGTAACCAAAAAGCTACTCAAACAATCCAAGGATGACGAATCATTGTAAAAACAGAGTAGAAGACCTCAGGAGGGATTTAACTACTTGTACGTACTGCTTCCTGGCACCAACCTCCCAAAAAAAAAAGGCAAGAGAAAAGGGCAAAAAAGAGAACCATGGACTTACAGAAACTTGTTTCATAATTATTCATGTGAAAAACATATTTGTTTGAGCTGCAAAATGTGTAAAAGTCAATTTGTAAGATGGAAAAAATATAAACTCTTTCTCTCCTAACTATTAAAGATCTCATCTCTCAGTTTCATTACATGTTCTGCCTCTTGAACAATTACCTAACAATTGATCCTCTGTCAGCCTCAATATGATACCATCTTTAGGTTGTTAACAACAGCATTTATCCAGTAGTTCAAGAGTAGCACGTATAAATTAAGAAGTAATCCACACAAATTTAACTTAATATTACTGCACGTATCAAGAATCAGAGCAATACTAAATACCAGGGAAATGTAACTCAATACGTGTATGGACAAATCCTTGAGATTTGGAAAAGATTCCAGTAGGCATACAATGCCATGAGTGGTATTTCCCCATACATTTACATTTAGCTGCAAACACTCCACCCCAGATTGTGAAAGCTGCATGCCTTCATCCACAACCAAGTCTCCTAGTACCTTGTATGCACATTGCAAAAGAAATGGAGAAAATACTCAATAAGATTTAAGAATAAATGTCTAGTGTAGTAACATAATATTTCAAATTCCTTGTTGAACTGCATTTGATCCAGAGATGTAACACGTGATTGTTTATATCAAAATAGCAAAATTTTGCACTGCAGATAAAGTAAAAAGGAACTTGCTGCATATGATCATATAAATCATTTCATTTTGGCACTCAAATCTTTACAACATGCATAATTTTCATGAATAAGTACTTTCGAATCTTTTCTTGGTAAGAATATTGTAACTATGACCTAGAAAAGGAAGCCTATCTTCTAGAAAAGAAGGTGTGCGGTACTCTTTAGGCTTTGCTAACTTTCTTCATAAGTTGAGAAGGTATGAGAAGGAATACTGTAACTTGCAATGGTCTATTAACTAAAAAAATTTCTTACCCTTGTTTGACTTCCAATTAATATGAGGGAAAGAATTACCCAAGCCGAACAGCAGTTTCATGGATGAGTTTACTTGGATACATAGTCTAAGAGTGTGGTTAGAATCGAGTAAATATCATGATGATCAGAGTGTTCTAAAATATATATACAGAAATCTTAGAGCAAATGGAAAAAAAAAAAAAAGATACAAAATGCAAATTTTCATTTATTATGCACTTATACGAATATATATAGATTAATTTTAATTTAATATTTTTTCTAATACACTCACCTCATATGTTTATATGAACACAACAAATATACAAATACAATGAATTTTGTTTAAAAAGAGTTCAAATCTCGTTTAAACCATGATAAAATAATAATTTTCAAGTTACCATTTCATCTAGATTTTAACATTCTAAAAGAAAAAGTGATAAAATAATAATTTTTAAGTTACCATTTCATCTAGATTTTAACATTCTAAAAGAAAAAGTGGCTAGTGGCCGGACAATCAAAATTTTTTGCATAATTATTAATCTTTCTTACCCATAGGGTGAGATAAATCTCACTCCGTTGAGCAAGCTATATTTTATATCAAACATTAATACAATTTGATTAATGACATTTAAATTAATTCAATCAAATACTAACCAAATTAAAATTTTAGATTATAAATAAAATCCTTTCCCTTTCACTATGAAGTCGTGCGAACTTGCCAGCTTCCTATCAAGTTTGACAACTCAAATCGGCCCAATAAGATGAGGTCCCCCTCCCCAAATTTCCTATTTAAGTCCTTTGAATTTGAAAAAAAAAAAAAATACCGAATACTCGATTTAAACTCAAATAAATAAATCATTAAAAACAAAAAAACTAAAGGGAACATTCTTCAAAATAGTTATACCGCAGTGCGTGTGCATAAATATGCTGCATTTTCACATGGTTGGAAACCATCTGTAGCACAGAACTAAGCAGCAAAACCATAATTTATGAGCACCATGAACATATGTTATATATACAGTAGCTATATCAACTACAAAACGGTGAAAGTTCTACTGCTACTTTTGTGGAGGCTCTGGGATAACTAAGCAGTGTTAGAGCTATCTTGGTAAACTCGGGTGGAGTACAATATTTCATTGAAGTTGGTGAAAAATCGATGGCCAATTTTTCTAAGACGGTTGCCCTTTTAAATAGAAGTTGCACTAGTGTCTGCAATGTTTTGGCAACGCACTCCGGATCCTCATGGACCATGATTGTAACAGTTTTCAGGTGCAAAAGATCACAATTTAACTCAATCTTCTTCTCTGAGCCGTCCTAAAATGAAGAATGACAAAACGGAATTCAAACAAATATCAAATAACCAAGTTGATGTAACTTACACATTAAAGAATAGGGATAATCATAAAAGAAACCATGAGTTGCGCCAAAAGAAGTTAAAAAGACCATATTTTACTTCGCTCGACCAAGCGCTGAGCTCTAAGTCAAAATAACAGATTCCAGCAGCATTGAAATATCTGATTTTCCTAGGTCTTCTGTCCTTATCGAATGGAGTTGTGTAGCATGATTTCGAACAAGAGAAAAGGTGCACAACTCCGTCTCGATAAAGAGAGAAGATCTAGGAAAATCAGATCTCTTCTACTTGAGCTAGGTGCTTGGTCAAGTACAATGCTCGAGTGGAGTAAAATCTGGTCTTAAATTTCTTTTTGTCCAACTCTTCAATAACTACAACGAAACATCCAAAGTAGTTCAATTCATAGATATAAGATCGACTATATGGGGAAACAGGGGCAATTAACTGACCGATGAATTAACAAGCTATCATCCCCATCCCTCCCCACCCCCTCTCCTCTCACTATATATATATATATCTATTGGAACTACAATCACCATCTGGACACTAAGATTTCGTTGTGATCGGGGCAAGTTGCAATGTGGAATATACAAGCAAACATCCAGGGTAGTAATTGTAATTTGAACAGTATCAGTTTTCTGATATCCGCGACAAACCACATTGAATTTTTGGTAATTATCAATGAAATTATGAGGTGGGCTCTTAAATTAGTTTTGGTCACGTAACGGCTACTTGTGCATGTTATCCAAGAATCCTTGTAAGAACATGGAGTAGAAGACCTCATGAGGGATTTAACTACTTGGACACACTACTTCCAATGCGCCAAAAAAAAAAAAAGCTTCAGCAATTATTCTCATAATATGTAAAAGCTTTATATGTTGAGTATGCAAAATGTGTAAAAACCAATTTTTATGATAATAAATATTAACTCTCTGTTTCAAACAAAAAATATATATATTAACTCTCTCCCCCACCATTAATGAAGCTCTCACCTCTCAGTTTCATTACACCTTCCGTCTATTGAACAAATTACTAAACAATTGAGTACTCTATCAACCTCAATATGATGCCATTTTTAGGTTGGTAACAACTGTTGTTATCCATTAGTCGAAAAGTAGCATACTGGCATGTATACATTAAGAGGTAACTCGTACAAATTTAACGTAATATTACTGCACTGTATAAGGGATCAGAACAATACCACATACCTGACAAATGTCACACCACAAGCTTATGACCAATTTCTTGAGATTTGGAGAAGATTCCAGCAGGCACACAATGCCATTAATGGTTTCTTCATTGCTTATCGTAGCATTTAGCTGCAAACATTCCACCCTAGATTGTGAAAGCTGCATGCCTTCCTGCACAACCATGTCTCCTAGTGCCTAATATGCACGTTGCAGAAAAGATGAAGATTATGCCCGGTAAGATTTATGAACAAATGTCTACTGTAGTAACATCATATTTGAAATTCCCAGCAGACAAGCATTTGATCCAGAGATATAATATGTGATTGATCAGAAAAAGAGAAAGGATGTTGCAGACTTGCAGCATATATTCATATAAATCATTTCATTTTGGCACTCAAAATTTTATGCATGCAAACTTTTCACCAAGGATTACTTCTTCAATCTTTTACTTCTTCAATCTTTTACTGGGAAGAACATTGTAACTACCACAGAGAAAAGGAAGCCTATCTTCCAGAAAGGAAGGTGTGCACCTCTCTTTTGGCTTCGCCAATTG
Organism: Lippia alba; assembly: GCA_037834125.1. Classification (NCBI taxonomy): domain Eukaryota; kingdom Viridiplantae; phylum Streptophyta; class Magnoliopsida; order Lamiales; family Verbenaceae; genus Lippia; species Lippia alba. The sequence continues at coordinate 2,118 of JBBMKE010122847.1, read as the reverse complement.
TTATGCCTGATTCTTAAGGAATATATACACTTCAATTTAGTGGCTAACTTTCTCATAAGTGAGAAGGAATACTGTAACTTATAATGGTTTAGTATCTAGACCATCTACCATAAAGTGGTGTAACTTAGTGGTTCGGCGCTATGCTAGCTTAACCAACGGTCACGAGTTCGAGTCTATAGGAATGCAACTACCACTGATAGGGATAGTTTTACACCCTAAGTGGTCCGCCCAGCTCGACCCATGTAAATGGGCTCTAGAACCAAAAAAAAAAAAAAAACTAGACCATCTTATTACTCTTGTTTGACTTCCAATTAATACAAGAGAAAAAATTACCGAAATGGTTCAGTAGTTTCATGGATGAGTCTACTTATATTGCAGCCTTTCAAACCTACTTGAAAAAATGAAACAGACAGATACGATCTATATTCAGTAAAAATTTACAAAAGAAAAGAGGGGAACTTCATAAGACCACATCAAAATTGAAAAGGGAAACTACATAATTAGTTAGAGGAATACATATTCCGACAGCGTGGTTAGCATCAAGTAGATATCACGATGACAAGAGTGTTCTAAAAGATATAAATAAATCTTAGAGCATCAGTATACACACCTGGATGAGCTTAGGCCCCACTTTAAGCTTCTTCACATGGCGAAGATTTTCAAATAGCCTCCCTGTATAACCAGTCCACGTTGATATGGCATCAGGTTGCTGTACTTCAAAATCGATATCAGCTTCAATGAGAGATGAGATGTTCGTCAACTGGAACTTCCTTCCTTCAACATACGGTGAAATCTTTGCATAATGTATAAAGGGTGCTGATACTTCCATGGACAAATTGCCAAAAACATCAAGATCATAAAAATCCCAACCTATTAAAGCAAGTTCACGAAGACTTTGTGACTTGACATGCAAACGATCTAGTTTTGAAGAGTGCGAACAATACCATAGGGTTAAGTCATATAACACAGGACAATTTAGCAATATGCCGTCGATTGCATCTCCACGAAGCTCGACATACTTAAGGTATAATGAAGACAAAACTCCCCACTGAATGGTGTTTTTAGGAGCCATTATGCATCCGTGCAAGCTCAAACGTGTCAAGCACGAATTAGAGTACATCATTTGAGGCGGCAAATACCTCGTACGTTGCAATCTCCAAGACTGTAACAGCAAAGCAACATCTTTCACCTTATGTTTTAAAGCAAACCGAACCCAAGCATTCACATCGGAAGCAAAGCGTTCTTTGTAATTGAAAGAGACCTCGAACTTCTGCAAATGATTCCCACCGCAGATACCAATGTACTTATGAACCCCAACCACAAATTTGGAAAGTTTCTCAATCCCATCGCTTTCCTCCTTGAATGCAAGGGCCGGCAAATCAGTCCAAAGAAAATACCATCTTCGAGATAAGACACAGGTCCTGATAGCTTCTAGCGTACTGAGTAAACTGAGAATACTAATAAGAAGAGAATCTGGCAATGCACTTAGCCTATCAATCTCCGCTTTCTTCATCCGTTTGTTCGAAGGCGACGATGCTGATCCCAATTTCTCCGCCATCTTTTAGGCTATAATTTACTTCTTTAACTTAAGCAAAACCAAAAACGTTGCAACTCTATCTAAATCAAAGTCCGGAGGCCATTCGAATCCCTAAATTCCTGAAAAACGACGTAATTCAGCGAACCCTAGAATCACTTCAGACTATAAGGGTATGTTTAATTTTTAGGTTGGTTATGGCCTATGGGCTTGCCTGCTCTTATTTTATTAAAAAAATTGTGCCTCTTTTCTTTGCTTTTGCTTTTTTGGGTAATTATTTAAAAGTACCAAATAAGGTAAAAATATTTCCTAAACCCCCTAATTGGTGAAATGTTTTTCTTAAATCACCAATACACAACACACTTTTTGTAAACCCCCCAACCACCTAAAATGAAGTTATTGCCCCTCAGTCTTACTGCCTTCAGGCGAGATTCTCCCCCCCATTTCATCGCAGATTTCCCCCCATTTCATCACTGATTTCTTCTGCTCTTCTGCCCTTTCCCGCCTACACTTTCCGAGATCCAGAATTGGAGAGGTCCTAATCTGATCAATTATGAGACCCAGAAACCCTACGAGAGATGGAT